>ML782810.1:788977-804371 GCA_009831015.1 Picea engelmannii
GTTTTGTGAGGCTGGGGGTGAAAACCAACCTCGTTCGATTAAAAGTGGGAGTGGATAGTCCAATCAAGAAAAGATGGGGTGTTTTCAGAATCCCTTTTGAGGAAGCCTACTTAAACCACCACGTTTCGAGATGAGGCTATGTGAGTGCAAAAGTGGATTTTGTGTGTGAGTGAAAAGTATACCAAATTTTAGTTGGTAGATGTCACCTTGCAACATGTGGACATCGCTTGGTCCTTTACAAGAGTTTGATTACCTAAATCAACTAGATGTAATTGGTACAACCTTGTGGAATTTTAAAAGCCCTAGGAAACTAGCATGTGGACATTGTGGTCCGTTACTATCCTTTAACTCCCTATGTGTGAGTTAATCTAGAAAAGCATGAAACTAGCCTAGATTGAACATGTGGGCATGTGTGGGCCCTTTACAAACTTTTAACTCTCCTAGTTTTTTGATCTAAGAAAGAAAAATTCAAACACTATTCTAGATTTGTTGACATGTGGGCATGTATTGGACCCTTTACAAGAATGTGTTTGACAAAAAGAAACTAAGAGGGGTCTCAAAAAGAGCCTTTGTCCTCTCCTAAAAATTTGTTTGAAATTTTGTTTAAGGGAGGTGAGATCAATTTCTCAATCCTTTTCTGATTCTCTAGATTGCATAATGTCCCAAGAGAAGAGCATACCTCGGATTGTTACTTTTGACTTCTAGTCCCGAAATGTGAGTTTAGATGTGCTTTAAGATTGATGTTTCAACTTAGATTTGTAAGCAAAAGTAAGCAAAAATAAGGACAATGAATTTTATCCTCCTAAGTGCCTAGGTTTGCTAAGTGATCCCCTTTATAAGTTGAGGGGCTAAGTGGTGTAGTATTCAGAGCTTACACATTATCATCTTAAGTAGAAAAAATGATTTTCTAAACATCCAAAGTCTTACAATGCCAATTTTGGATCAAATGCGCGGCCTCCTATGTAGACAGAGGCGCCTTCTGCGCCTGCGCGCAGGCAGAATAGGAGAAAAATCGCTTAAGCGCACGATGCGCGCCTGTGGGTAGGAATACCCGCGCGCCTGCGTCAAAAAGTCCGGGAAGAAAATTCCGGATCAATTTCTCCCCAATTTCTGATGAATTGACTGTTAATCAGGTCAGCAGAGGCCGGTTTGTGAACCTGCAAGTCAGTGAAATCAAAAGGAAAGCAAATAAAGCCCAAATGAGGGAGGAATTTATACCAAATTCCCCAGTGGATTCACCAATCTGTTTGCACTCTTTTCGTCGATGTGTGAGCAAAAAGTGAGTGCTTACATGCCTATTTGGGCTCTGCTAGGCATGACAGCTGTATGGTAAAAGGTTAGAAAGAAAACAACAAAGCTATTAACAAGAATTAAACAAAAGCTAAATGAAACTATGAGCATAGGAACAAAAATATAAACAAATGAAAATGGACTAATGTCACCAATAGATAGGCTGGTCTGATTAGTGAAATCCAAAGATACACAAAGGGGAAAGAGGACTTGGGTCCCTTCCTTCTCCAATGGAAGGCTCTTGAGGCCCTCAAGTAATTGCTCTCCTTACAATGAAAGGTGAAAATATGAGTGAAAGAACTCCAAGCTTCTCCACTCTAGTGAGAGATGGAAAGMTTATGAAATGGTGTTGATTATGTCTATTGCCAAAGAGTGAGTCTCTAGCAATCCCAACAGCATAACATTACAATGAATTCCTTGAAGAAATGATGGTCATTCATGGCTTTTTATAGCCAAGCATTGAGCTATTATGCACCCTCTTTTGAATGTGAAAATGGGCTCTTTAGGGCACAATTAGGTCTTTGACCAGCCTCCCCACGTAGATTGAGCTCGTATTTGATGTCAAATCAACTTGGGAGCCAATCCATTAGTGGTTGGGAGGCCGACCAGCTTCATAAATGCGCCGTTTGGTAGGCGCGCGGGTTTTTCACCCCACAGCCGCACCTATGCGCTCGATGTACGAAGACGTTGCGCGCGTGCGCGCGTTCTCTGTGGGTGCAACGCGCCTTTTAATTTTTTAGCCATTTTTGTATAGTTTTGGCCCTTTTGCTGTGCTGTGGAATTAATCCTTGTGCCATGAATGACTGTTTTTCTGTGCTGATGATGCGGAGTTCTTGTCGCCCTGTGCGGACGAAATTTCAGTGATAACAATGACCATTGAAGCCAAATGCCTACATTCTAGAGAAACTAGCCTTGGCAGCTATTCAAGTTGTCTAACGTTTTCGTCACTATATCCTATTACTCAAAACCACTGTTATTTCAGATTGCAACCCTATGCATCATATCCTTACGTGCCAATTTCTAGGGGGCAAGTACTCCAAATGGATAGTGATTCTCCGGGAGTTCAACTTAGAGTTTGGACGCGCTAAGTCTAAGAAATCTTTGGTTTTCGCTGAACTGATATGTGACCTTCCCTCCACTGAGACAGAAAATGTGGTAGAGGATTCATTACCTGACGAATCCCTTTTTTTGGTCAGCTTTGATGACGTTTGGTACAGAGATATTAACATCTATCTCCAAACTCAAACTTTTCGGCCCGACCTTTCTAGTATGGACCGTCGTCGTATATGGTATCAAGCCCGTCAATACATAATTCTTGGTGACACTCTTTATCGCCACGGCATTGACTCTATTTTTCGACGATGTCTCACCTATGATGAGGCTGAGAAAGCTTTGAATTATTGTCACTCTGGAGCCTGTGGAGTTCATATGTCTGGGTATGCCACTGCCCAAAATATCTTGCGAGTCGGGTATTTCTGGCCCTCACTTTTTAAAGATTGCATTACGGCTGTCCAAAAATTCCATGCTTGCCAAACTTATAACAACAAAATAAAATCTTCTCCTGCTCCTTTACACCCTGTAATTTTCATTGGTCCCTTCACAAAATGGGGCATTGACTTCATGACATGTAACCCTCACTCGGTCAGGGGGCATGGATACATCATTGTAGTTGTGGATTATTTCACTAAATGGGCCAAGGCGATGCCTACATTCGATAACACAGAGAAAAATGCAACATTGTTCATATTCAATCATATCATCACTCGGTTTGGTGTCCCCCAAGCTATGGTTAATGATCACGGTAGTCATTTTAGAAATTTCATGATGTCCAAGCTTACTGAAAAGTTGGGTCTTCGACATGAAAACTCAACCCCCTATTATCCACAGGCCAATGGCCAGGTTGAAGCGATAAACAAAGTCCTTATTACTATGCTTCGACAGATGATAGGAATTCATAAGACAAGTTGGCACACGATGTTGTTTTCATCATTATGGGCCTATCGAACATTTGTCAAGTCTGCCACTGGGTTCACACCTTTCCAGTTAGTTTATAGTATAGAAGTTGTCTTGTCGATTGAATGTGAGATACCATCTTTGAAAGTAGACGTTGAAATTCTCCCAAACACCTATGCTGAAGAGGAACGTCTACTATACCTGATGCAATTAGATGAAACCCGTCGTGATGTTGCCCTGGTTATTGAAACTCAGAAAAAACGTGTTAAATCCCAATACGACAAACATGTCAAGCCACATGTTTTTTCTGAAGGTGATCTAGTTCTCCTCTACGAACAAGATCATGATTTACTAGGGGCCGGAAAATTCGAGGCTATGTGGCGAGGCCCTTACATTTTCAAATGAGTGTTGGAGAAGGGAGCCTATGAGTTAGTGGATTATGATGGCATTCCTTTGAGTGAACCCAGAAATGGGATTTACTTGAAGAAGTACTATGCTTAAGTCATTTTTGCATGAGTGCTTGTATTTTTACTGTATCATACTTTTTTGTGCTACTATTGTGTTCTTTTTCGTTGTTTTGTTTCGACCCCCAACTGCTTACCTTGCATTGTGCTTGGTTTCTAGATGTTGGTGTCGTTGCTACCCTACATTGTCTTCACCGATGACTCTAGTCGTAGTAATCATAACTTAGCATCTACTGCTTGGGAAATATACGCACCTGCGAATGAATTAATCAGTCTACACGGTGTTTGGCTCAGTCGTGCAACTAACAAATACAGTGCAGTCATCGAATTGTTGACTGACGTTATTTCACTTGGAATCCGTCATCTTGTTGTACGACTCGATTCGCAGTTAGTAGTACTACAATTGAGTAATGTTTATGCTATCTGAAGTTCTACTTTGTTAAGGGTATATTTACGAATCTGCCTCTTGGAGCGTCATTTTGATTACATTGAATATCAACACATTCCTAGATGTCTAAATACATTAACAGACGCATTAGTTAATTATGTGTTAGACAGACATTTGAAACACTTATAAATCCAATCACATTTTGTATATAAAGTAAGTAAGCTGGTAGAATCCTCATGTATATATAATCATAAAAGTTTTACAAAAAGTGTTTTTGTCTGAAGACCAAAATATCAAAAATGTGAAGAACATGGATTCATATAGAAATATAGCATCAAGGATGTTGCTCATGATAACATACGACTGCCTATGCTACTCTACGGATCAGTCGACTGATAGAACTAGATACACCCACTGTGTGGCACTGGTAATGTCTCGAGATCTCATCGATAGAGATATCTAGGACATCCATTGTCAACCCCTCTAGGGTTTTCTCTATAGCCTCGTAGTCAGCAACGGTTGATCCTACTACCTTGAATCTCTCCCCTCGCCTCTGGATGGGGGATGAACCTGGAGGTCGGTGAGGTCCCATGTCTGCATTGTCAAAGAGCTTTTTGATTAGTCATCGAATTAAGAACCTAAAAACATTTCATATTTAAAATTACAAAAAAATTATAAAAACAAAATGTGCTTCTTACCTAAGTTCAGCCATTGAGAGCCTTCGGGAAGAACCAAGTCTAGGTCACCTCTAAATTCCAAACCGACATATGCGTAGTCATCTACCATAAACATCTGGGGCCTCAACCAATCAAAGAACATGTCATTATATTTGACGATAGGATCAGTCACATGTTGAGCCATGAGGTCACACCACCTCTTCCTTCTTGGATCTTGTGGGGATGGTATGCCCCACTCTACCTATAGGCGCAAGTGTGGAACCCTCTCTAGGAAGAAGTACACCAAAATTGATCCATATCCAAATTGTTTCAGGTCACCTTTCCTACACTTGGTCAATTGTTTCTTCATGCTCCTGAGAACCCCATCACACTAGTTAAAGATGTCGGGCTCCATACACTCCACTGCATATTGAAAGTATCTCTGAAGAGCCATATGAGGAGATGGACTCCCCTCCATGCGTGAGATGGTGAAAAGGATGGTCCATAGGGGAAAATCTTGGACATCCCTAATAGAAACCTTTCCACTATGTCTCTCAGTCTCTGGTACACAATATTGTCAAATATACTCATTCATCGGCAGTCTTCCACCCCTGCTACCTTTCAATGTCACACGGGATCCATGGTGAGACAACCCCAGAAAAAAAAATATATCCTCAATATCTATAATGAGTATGTGGGCCCCCACATGGAATACCTATTGGTGCAATCCCACATGTGAACCAAATACTCGAGTAACCTCAATTGGGCCCTCATGCCCTGGATTTTGAAGAACTTTTGTAGCCCACACTGAAGGAGGGAATTAACTGTTCCCGGGTCATTCCCGGTGAATTAATCCTTGTCCTCATGCTCTCTCTCCCTCCACTCCAACATTCTGACCATCAAAAACCTGCATTTGAACCACAAGGAGAGATTAGCATATTTATTTTGCCTCCCTGGAGATTTTTACTTGCCAAACATCCATAAAAAGTTTTTGAGTTGTGCACGCTGAGAGCGAAGGCACCCACACAGTGTGGGATCATCGTAGGCCAGCCATAGGGCCTCTTGCAACGACCTTAGATCGCCACAGGGCATGATATAAGGCACTTGCGGCGACCTCCACGTGCAAGTACCCTCACGAATTCAGCCCAAAAATCTACCTTTAACCAATAAAAACAAAAATTAATCCATGGAAAGTGAAGAGGACAAGAAGATTACCTATTCAGCAGAGACCGTTCACCAAATGATCGATCATGTCTCCCATAATCCATAGTGGAAGTTTGAGGTAAAATGGGGGTTTTGGAACAAGGTTTGGTGGAATAACAATGGAATGGTAAAAATAAGTTTTTACCCATATTTATTAACTTTTTCACGTTTCCATTTATATTTTATATTATTTTATGCATTTCACCTGAACCCTAAAGTCCTAACGGCATTGCAAGTGTTTGATTTTTCACAAATGAGAAATCTAGGAGTGCAAATGATGGAACACAAATACATGTCTTGGTTTGTTTTTACATTTTTCGCATGTACAGATACTTTTTAGGTTTTTCAGGAAAAACTTCGAGCTCAATCTTTGTTCGTTCTCATGCTCATAAATCAATGAGAACACAGCCGAGTAGAATTTTATTGCTTTTTCGGACTCTTAAAGGTTACATAAAAAAGGAACCACCTGGAGTCACCTTTAACCTCTTTTCAGACTCTCTAAACATGAAAATATTGATGAGCAACTTTGTTCTTTTCACGCTCGTAAAAGTATCTGAAGAAAACATTTGATAAGCAGTAGGTTATCACTTTTTTGGTCTCATCAGATTAATTTATGAAAAAGGAACTTGTGGAGTCCTCTTTAAGTGTTTTTCAAACTCTCTATACATGAAAAAACCCTGGGTTTTCTCTCTTTGGACTCATTAAACAAACATCGAAAGACCCGTATGGGACTGAACCTCTCCTTCTTAGGGTTCGTTAAAAATACTCTGAGAGACTCATCTAAAGGATGATCTTACATCAACAAGCATATGTTATTCTCCTCAACCTTGCGTAAAAATAAAGAGGCACTCGCCAGAAATGGTGGGGGGGAATTTTGGAAAGAAATGTGTCTTTGTGTTTGTGTTAGTGGAAGTAATAGTCGCTC
This sequence comes from Picea engelmannii, assembly GCA_009831015.1. Classification (NCBI taxonomy): domain Eukaryota; kingdom Viridiplantae; phylum Streptophyta; class Pinopsida; order Pinales; family Pinaceae; genus Picea; species Picea engelmannii. Next base: position 795,857 of record ML782810.1, read on the forward strand.
TTGAACATGACATCCCCTTCATCATTGTATCCGGGTTGGGAAATCCATTTGTCTCTCATTTGGCCTTCCGCAAGTTCATATCTTGGGTTGTCCTTGATTCAATGCTGTCAAGACCATTTTCATGTCATTCATATGTTCAAGATAAGTCCAACCCTAAACAAGCCCTCTATCGATTCGGCCATCTGAAGTTATAAATTCCTACCATGTCAGCCTTCCCTGTGTCAGTTTCAAATCATTTTCATACTTTGATCTACCTTAAATCTGTTACTTATTTCATGTCATTGATGGGGGATACATCAAGGCCCTCCTGTGACGAGTCTTTTCCTATCGACTTCAACTCATTATCTGGGAACAAGACTTAGAAATCATTTAGTACCTTAAAACATGCATGCCTCAATGGTAGTTTTCTTTGCTTTCGACAGTGGGTTCACATCATTAACCCTTGATTGAGAGATTCCATCGAGTTTTCGACTGTAGCTCATTCATTCAGATTCGTTGGATTGTAATAAGGTACCTTGGGATTCATTGACATCAATGGTGATTTCCCTCGCGCTTGTTAACGGTTTTCATCAAGGGTCGGTGATCAAATGGTTTCTACCATGTTCGACTTCAGCACCTGTAATCGCATGGCTAGATTCATACTGACAGACGATGGGATTGAAGACCCTGGATCTCATCATTTTGGTCTAGGTTGCAATGGAGTATTTATGATTTGTATTGACACATAGATCCACTTTGTATGTCTCGTGGCTATGTCTGAATTTGACTTTTCTAGAGAATAGATCCACTGTGTATTCCTGGTGGCTATGCATAATCTTTGTGACATGGATCCACAGTGTATGATTGGTGGCCATGATTGACATTTATGATTTAAATCACTTGTAGTCTGAGCATGAGAATGACTACCTCAGAAACGGTGTGATATTATGCAGATGCTTGGTTGTTTGCAGGTTCTCGAGTGGTGCGCTCCTTGTTTCCGACACACACACATTCTACAAAGTATTTCAGCAGTCACGAGTTCCAGCCTCATACTTTGGGGGGCATTTTGTTACACATTACTTTGGTCACCTCAGTGACCCTTTTACAGCATGTGTTTAGGTTCCCAAAAGAGTCTTCCTTCATGAGAAAAGTGACTGGCTTTCCCTTATAAAAAACCCTATTAAAGAAAATTGTCGCAGGCTGCACTATACGCAGGGTGCGGCGATTCTTGATCACCGCCCTCTACCCTACAAATGGTTTGCGACATCACTGCAAGCTGTCGTATAACTAGGGTGCAGCGATGTTGAAAGAATAAGAAAAGGTTGAGGTTCACGAAAGTTATAGAAGGGAATCTTATAGAAGGTGAGGGGGCATATGTATGGTTGGGATCCTACTGATCTAGGTGGATATCGGTGGCCACCCACCTTCTCCAGCTAGCTCAAAACAACTTTCTCGCAATTTTGATAATTTACTATTTTTAGTAGTTTTTCGGGTCCTGAACTTCCGGAGCCGTTTTGAGGCCCTAAACGATGTTTTTTGGGGTATGTTGCAGTCGAAAAATTTCATCATGGAAGTTTGTGCAAATATTTTAGTCCTCAGATAGAACTTTCCAATAGGCTATCGTATGCCTAAAACGGAGATCATATGCAAAAGTTATGACCTCGGGAAGTTGATGTACTAACTTACCCAAACATGGCCCACATGACTTTTGGCGCTTCATCTCCTAGGGTTAGGTTTTTGGATGTTTAGGGTTTTTGAAACTCCTGTTTATTGTAAAAAGGCCTTGAGAGCCTCATTGTAATGATCTTCTATCGAATGAGCGTAGCCGTCACATCTCTTCTCAGAGATAAGCCGCCACCATTCCAGCAAGCTTGTTTTCCGCTGCATTTTCAGTTTCATCTTATTTCCTTATTGAATAGAAAACCAGTTTTACTATATCTTTGTTATTCTGTGTTAAGAATCTGGTAATAATCTGTAGTCATTTCGTTCTACTCATAAAATCTGGATCAATGGTATCAGAGCGGCCTGCTCCTTGTCGTCTTAATGCATGTCCCCAACGAGGTCGGAGTACAAAGAGTTAGGTCTCGAGCTTGTTTCTCTTGAGTAAAAAAGCTCTCGCACACCCAAGCGACCTCTCATGGAAGGAGAAAAGAAAGATGATGGGATAGGAGATCCTTTCAAACTGTTGATTGAGGAAGCCCTCACGCAACAAAGGAATGAGATGATGGATAATTTCGCTCAAATCCTTCGGCGACTACCAACAGGCGACACATCTTCTTCGAGCGGAGGCACCGCCCCCTTCAAGGTACAAATAAACTTTGATATTCCTATATTTGAAGGTCAGATAGATGCAGATGTTGTAGACAAGTGGTTGAATCTACTATAAGGGTATTTTTCTATCCATAACTTTTCGAATAGAGAAAAGATTACTTTTGCGCTACTCAAATTCGTTCCCCAAGTCAAAGATTGGTGGGAAACTTTCTGTGAGCAAAAGGAAATAGAGGAACCCTCATTATTCACAGTCATAGCCACCTGGGAATCCTTCAGGGATGCTATTAAGGAACAATACTACCATGTCGGAAGTTACGATGACTTGTATACCAAATGGACCACACTGTGGCAAGAAAGAGACCAAGCAGTGTAAGATTTCACAAATATCTTCCATACCTTGCGCACCAAGCTGGGTATCAAAGATTCAGAGTGACATCTGGTGCTCAAGTATCGTGGTGCTCTGCATAGATACATCCATACCGAAATGGATTTTCTGGACATCTCATCCTTGGGCACGGCCTATCGATATGCCGTCAAAATCGAGCAGAAGCTCAAACAAAAGACCCGACAATTTGGGTCGGGGAACCCCACACAACAAAAGCTAGGAAAGGGCGGCCCCAACCCATAGAACAAAGGACAGAGAAAAGATGGACAGTATCAGGACAACCAGTCCAAGCCGCAAGCAAAGAACGACACCGGAAAGACAAAGAAAGATACCAGGAAGTGGTGTGACTTCCATAAGAGCCCTTGCAATAACACTGCTGACTGTCACTCAAAGCAGATGTTGGTGGCCGAAGTGAAAGCCTCTGAATCAAATGCGGGTTCTGACTCTAAGTCAGAACCAGAAAGGGGAAGACGGATCATTGACGTGGAACCTAGTGCCACCGTTGCTACCACCAAGCTCCAGCATGGTGAACCAGACGAGCCAGAAGAAGGAGAGCGCCTCTTCCATTCACAGATGTGGGTAAAAGGCACCCCACTGCACTTCATCGTTGATAGTGGTAGCCAGAAGAACCTCATCTCAGCAGAGGTCATCAAGCGGTTGGCCCTGTCGACAATGCCGCACCCACAACCCTACACCATTGGATGGCTCCACCAAGGAAGCAATCTCTGTGTCATCCAACAGTGTCAACTGTCGTACGACATCAAGCCCTTCAAAGACGAGGTATTGTGTGATGTTGCTCCGCTCAAAGTTTGTGATGTTCTTTTGGGCCAACCTTATTTATGGAAACGTCATGCTGTATATGAGTCTAGGCCTCGTAGTTTTATTATTACTTTGAACAGGAAATTGTACAGGATACCCGAGGCGGTCCCACCTAGTGTTATTTCCTTGATCTCTTGTAAGCAATGCAGGAAGGTCATCTCTCAAACGGGGAAGTTTGTCTTCTTCATGATTCACTCTTAGAATGAGAGAAAAATCACAGCCACATCTAGGGTCTCTTCATTCAACCTCTCCACACAGCAGAAGCAAGTAGATACGGTCATGGAAGAATACTCAATTATCTTCTCCTCACCTATCGGGGTACCTCTGCACTGCCAGGTCAAGCACCCCATCGATATGACCCCCAGTGCACCACTGCCCAATGGGCCAATCTATCATCGCTCTTTGTTAGAGAATGAGGAGATCAAGCGACAGATCCAAGAATTTCTCCACAAGGGGCACATATGTCCCAGCTCATCACCTTGCGGGAGCCCAATCGTGCTGGTACAGAAGAAAGATGGAACTTGGTGACTTTGCATTGATTATCGGGCTCTGAATAAAATCACAATCAGAAATCGGTACCCGATTCCCCGAATCGACGACCTCCTTGATCAACTCATGGGGGCCAAATACTTCAGTAAGATTGATCTTAAGTCTGGCTACCACCAGGTCCCGATAGAACAGACTGATGTATGGAAGACCGCCTTCAAGTCAAAGGAAGGCCTTTTTGAATGGTTGGTCATGCCCTTTGGTCTGACAAATGCTCCAACCACTTTCATGAGGATGATGGACGATATCCTGCCACCATTCACCAATACTTTTGTAGTGGTGTATCTAGATGACATTCTCATTTACAGCAAGACTTGAGCCGAACACTTGCAACATATTCAGCAGGTTCTGCACACCCTGCGGCAGCATAAGATATACGCCAACTTGGAAAAATGCTCCTTCGGCATGGACAGGGTGCATTACCTAGGCTACATCATTGATCAACATGGCATACATGTGGATCCAGCCAAGATCCAAGTCATCCATGACTGGCCAGCCCCAACTACACTCACTCAACTTCAGAGCTTCTTGGGCCTTACCAATTTCTACCGCAGGTTTGTGTTGGGATTCTCCCATATTGCATGGGCCCTCAGCCAAATAACCAAGGGTGGTGGTAAGGAAAAATTTGCGTGGGGCCGGCCCAAACAACAAGCGTTCGATGATTTGAAGCAGCGCTTGTGCTCATCCCCAGTACTTTCACTACCAGACCTGCAGCATCCCTTTGAGATTGAGACCGATGCTTCAGACTATGTTGTGGGTGCTATTCTCACACAGCATGCCCACCCCGTGGCCTATCATAGTGCAACACTATCAGATGTTGTCCGTAAGTACCCTAATTATGACAAAGAAATGTACTCCATTGTGCAAGCCTGCCGCCAGTGGAGACATTACATTCTTGGGAGGGAGAAAATCATCCACACGGATCATAAGCCACTGCAGTTCATGCAGACACAAGGAAAATTGCAGAATGACCGCCATCAAAAGTGGTCCACATACTTGCAACAATTCCACCTCAACATCAAGTATAAAACAGGAAGCACCAGCCGCATCATTGATTGCCTCAACAGACCACCAGTCGCGACACTCACCACAGTACTAGACTCCTACAACCATGAGACCTCTGGATGGCCCCAACTCTATGATACAGACCTAGACTTCTCCACCACCTACCAAATGTTGGGTGCAAAGGCAGTTGTCGATAATTTCCATCTTCAGGATGGGTTGTTGTGTCAACTGGGCCATATATGTGTTCCATCAAGCGAGGGAGTGAAGCTGATCTGGGAAGCCCACTACAGTTGTGTGGCAGGACACTTCGGCGTTGAAAAGACAGTGGCAATGCTACAAAAACATTTCTACTGGCCGAAACTTCGACAGGAGGTCAGCAAGTATGTCAGGTCTTGCACTGCCTGTGCTATTGCCAAACCAACCACTAAGAAATAGGGTCTGTACACCCCTCTTCCTACTCCTAACAGGCCATGGAAATCCATCTCAATGGACTACATGTCGGGCCTCCCATCCACCAAGCGGGGAAATGACTGTGTTTTTGTGGTTGTTGATCACTTTTCCAAGATGGTGATTTTGGTTGCTTGCAAGAAGAGCATCATAGCAGAATCCACTGCCAAGGTCTTCTTTGAACGGGTCTGGGTACATTTTGGAATCCCACAAACAATTGTCTCAGATCAGGACAGTCGATTTCTCAGCACATTCTGGTCGAGCCTCTGGTCACTGTTGGACACCAAGCTCACCAAATCCACGGTGTTCCACCCCCAGGCAGATGGCCAAACTGAGGTCGTAAATCGAATGATCGTGCATATCCTGCACATGTATAATTCCAAGCACCCTCACGCATGGGATGAGAGTCTTCCCTATGTCCAGCATATCTACAACCAAGCCCTGCATAGCTCAACCAGCCACAACCCCTTTCAGGTGGGGTTGGGATTTCAACCATTGGGTCCCATAGATGTTGCACTTCCCCTTGCGGTCACCTCAACCGACTCCTCTCCTGCTCCAACTGAGGCTGACAAAGCCACCCGTTTCATTGAGAGGATCTAGCACATTCGCCAACAGGTTCAAGATATCCTACAGAAGTCCAATGACAAGTACAAGCAGTGCCATGATCAACATCGGGTTCCACGTAAGTTTCAGGTGGGCGACAAAGTTTGGTTGCACTTGCAGAAAGAACGCCTTACAGGACCCCATCAGAAGCTTCGCCCACTCCATTATGGGTCGTACCCCATCACCAAGGTTGTGGGGGATAATGCTTTTGCACTCAACATTCCTCCTTTCCTTGGCCTGCACCCAGTGTTCAACATGGACCTCCTTCTCCTTTATTTCCCACCATTATTGGACACCTCAGACGTAGCAGAATAGTTAACACCAATAGAGCTCAACCCCAACTGCATACAACAAGAATCCAGTGATCAGATTGTGGACATGCATATCAAGGGAACTTGACAACAAAGGATCCATCTTTATCGAGTCATCAAAGCAGGGCAGCTCCTGCCCCAAGGCAAGTGGCTCACCTGAGGCCAAATTCAGCAAAAATTTCCTCATCTAATGGGGGAACTCAACACAATGGAGACCATTTCTTCCTAAGGATGGAGAATTGATCCAGGTGGATATCGGTGGCCACCCACCTTCTCCAGCTGGCTCAAAAAAACTTTCTCGCAATTTTGATAATTTACTATTTTTAGCAGTTTTTCGGGTCCTGAACTTTCGGAGCCGTTTTGAGGCCCTAAACGATGTTTTTTGGGGTATGTCGTGGTTGCAAAATTTCATGATGAAATCTTGTGCAAATGTTGTAGTCCTCGGATAGATCTTTCCAATGGGCTATCATATGCCTAAAACGAAGATCGTATGCAAAAGTTACGACCCCGGGAAGTTGATGTACTAACTTACCCAAATAGGGCCCACATGACTTTTGGTGCTTCATCTCCTAGGGTTAGGTTTTTGGATGTTTAGGGTTTTTGAAACTCTTGTTTATTGTAAAAATGCCTTGAGAGCCTCGTTGTAATGATCTTCTTGCGAATGAGCGCAGCCGTCACATCTCTTCTCAGAGATAAGCCGCCACCATTCCAGCAAGCTTGTTTTCTGCTACATTTTATAGTTTCAGCTTATTTCCTTATTGAATAGAAAACCAATTTTACTGTATCTTTGTTATTCAGTGTTAAGAATCTGGTAATAATCTGTAGTCATTTTGTTCTGCTCATAAAATCCGAATCACCTACTCACTTTTCTGATTTGGTGGGATCATCCTAATCTCTTTAACCATCTCTCTCTCCCCTATATAAGGAGGGATTTCTCATGGAAAAGGTTAAGAAAGGAATTAAGGTTAATGAAGGTTGAATAGGCTAAGAATTGTGTGAGGAATTCTACTTCAGTTGATTCTTGAGGGCTTCATTTCAGTCCATCAAGTTATTGAGGATCTTCTTCATGCAAGTTTGGAGCAAGTGTGTGTGTTGGAGCAAAGGGCCACTAAAAGGGGACCTTGCAACATCAAGGTTGTTTGGTTGTATCTTCCACTTTTACTTAATATAATACAGTGGCATGTTTCTTTCCCATAAAATCATTCTCATTTTATTGCATGATTCCTTGATCACATGCATAAGTTTTCATTGAGTATATTATTGTTGCTTTCACTTTTGTTGGTTTGTGTTCCCTTGCATATCCAATATCACAAGAGCACCAGAGTGGAGCGAGGACAAAAAAGATACAATAAAACGATAGAAAATTCAATGATTAGAGCTTAGGGAAAGCGTCATGTCCCGACGTATTTTTTTCTAGATCTTGGTGGATCTAGGGAGATCAGTTTATGTCCGCATTTACTGATAAATCCAATAACAAACTGTCCCTTTAAAGATCAATGGTTCTTGCCCTCTTCATACCTTTTGCTCCAGCACTATACTTCGTGCAAATTTTAAGTTTTCGAATGCTCGCGAGCCACTAATTCTGAACTCCACACGGAATTCCTGTCGTTGAAAGTTGAACCTGCATTTTTGCTAGATTCGAGTCCAGAAAGGACTTCTCTGAGTGTCGCACTTTGAGCCCGCAACTGCGGCCTGTGTAAACAAAGACTTGGACGACTAGATAGGGGCTAGGAAAATAGGGAGACCGGGGCACTTTAAACACAGAGGGGGGAAAATGAAAACGATTTTACAAGCCGAAGGGGAAAAAAACTTAAGAATTGTCCTGCGAAAGGAGAGAGACAGGGCAAAACACAGACTTAGGTAGAAACCATAAACCCACATTACTCTGACAAGTTTGGGTGATAACACACCGTGTCTCTGTGGGGTGGAATCACGAAGGTGGGTTACACTTTCGTGACAATCTGGTTTCCAAAATTTCGGAAAACCACTTTTCGGCCGAACTAAATGTATTTTTCGGCCGAAAGAACATATTTTCGGCCGAACTATTGTTCGGCCGAAACAATAAACGTCAAATCGACCGGAGCCATAACGGGGCCCTCGATTTGCGTGTAAAAACTTGGCCGGACGGATATTTTTTTTCCGGCGTTAA
>ML782811.1:4161-15693 GCA_009831015.1 Picea engelmannii
TCGCTGTTGCCACCTGATGGACGTTGTTCTTGCAACGTCCAAGAGTGTCGCTCCCATAGCAACCACGTCGGACCTAATACCTCGTCCCGTTGGTCTTGCCTTTGAAACATCTCTTTTGCCACCTTTGAAACGTCTCTCTTGCCACGTCTGAAATGTCTCACTTGCCACGTTTGAAATGTCGGTCTTGCCACCTTTGAAGCATCTCTCTTGCCATGTCTGAAATGTCTCACTTTCCACGTTTGCAACATCTCACTTGCCACGTTTCAAATGTCGGTCTTGCCACGTTTGCAACTTCTCTCTTGCCACTTTTGAAACGTCGGTCTTGCCACGTTTGCAACGTCTCTCTTGCCACATTTGAAATGTCAGTCTTGCCATGTTTGCAACGTCTCTCTTGCCACGTTTGAAACGTCGCAATATAGACAAAAACTAGGTCATCGGAAAAACGACGTCATGTGAAACGACGTTTGAGGGGGTCCGAGGTTTGTCGGTCTTCTGACAATAGAAAGTGGCAATTGCGTCGAACGCACTATTGGAATTTGACCCAAATGCAGTAGTTCTAGTTCTATTGCATCCTTTCCATTTTTGGTTGCCTAGAATTCCACTGCATCTGTTCTAGCTTGCGATTGCACTTCCTGTGTGACACTGACTTGCAGTTTGTATAATTTCTTTGTTGGTGTTTTAGCCAGTACCAAATGTACCTATGCCAAGTCTTTGAGTGGCATCTGGGCTATGGACTCGTCGACCTGCAACATATATTTTGTTAATATGAAGCTAGGACTTGCTTGCATTACAATCTGGATTGTGTCTTCTTCGTTCTGCACAGTCCTGTCCTCTACTTCTGTCACTTGAGGGATCAATTTTGTTCCCCTTCCTTGCATTTGAGCTTCTTGTATATTTTCCAATACCTGCTTAATATTGACCAAATCATTCCTTATCCTTCCTCTTTGGTTCTCAGCCTCTTCAAACTCGTCCACTGCACGGTCCTATACCCTCTCTGTGACAAGATCAACATCATCCTCGGTAATTATGTATTCCAAGATTTGTTTATGGGCCTTGGACTTCTTGCACGACCCACTTGTATGTATGATTGTCCTTTTGGGTATCCCTATCTCTTGCGGAGTAGTTGCCGACATGGTTTCCTGTGTCATTGTGTGCCCTTTTTGTTGTTCTTCTTGTGCTAGAGCATTGTCCTTCTTTCCTATCTATGCATCCTTCTTTGGGGCACTTCCCTTCTTCTATTGCATTGTCTTTTGACTGGGATTCCCTTGCTGCATTGGTTTCTTGGTCGTGGTGCTGCCCCCCTACAGATGTCTTGGACGACCTTGCTTCCACTTATTTTCCCTTTGGCATGTCCTTGGTGATGGCAGGGATCTTCTGTTCATCCTTCCAATCTGTCATTTCCATTTCAACTTCCTCTACGTTGATGCATAATCAAAGTTTTAGCCATTCTTTCTTTGGATCCCTACACGCTTGGATTGACATGTTGTGTTGCGTAGCCTTAAAGTGGGCTATCCCCTGGTACTGCATGACCACTTCTAGAGTTATCTTCCATGTGTTGGCTATGTTGTATTTTATATCATTGAGCTAACGAGCAAAAGTGATGGCATTTCCACTTCTTCTTGGAATCCAAAGTGCTTCCCATCGACGTGTACCGTGTTGCGCGACACCGTTCTACTATGTAAGAGAAATATGAGTAGGGAGGCTCTTTCCAGCCAATTAACGCTATCAAGATCATTATCCAAGAGTAATGGAACTCGCTTCCCAAGTCTTGCACATCCTTGTAGTCATCTAGGAACAAATTTAGTAAATATGGGGCCCAACTGAGAATGGTTCCGTTTACGCACTGTGCTGTAGATGCGACAACCCCTGCAGGGACCTCCTCCTTGTGGCATTTGTGAAGTAGTTTGCATGACATCAATTTTTTTTCCATCCTGGTGGCTGCGTCACTGATCTGTTTTATAATTATTCCGCGTGATCCTCTTTCTGTCCCATACGTCTTCTTCATCTCTTCTGCAAGAGCCTTTTCCTTGGTTTTATCGTCCAAGTACTATGCAGGCTTCTCGCCATTTGATGGCAGGCCCATGGTGAATGAAGTTATCTCTATGTAAATTAATACTAATTCTTCTAACCACAAAAATCCTACATGGAGGGTGACCAACAAATTTTTGACTTATTTTTTCACATCTTTCCCTCGTATGAAGTGAGGAATCTCCAGAAAATTCATAATCCCTGTGTTTTCCAAGCCTACTGCCCATCACTTTGGCTACAATATTGGATCTCTTAATGGCCTGTGCCCATGCTCTCCATATACACCTGTTGCGCAAATTATGGTAATTTGATGGTGTCAAAAAAATCGTGGTCTATGTATCTTAGCCTTTCTATGCACCCGAGTAGACTTGGTGTGGCTTGCACCCCCTCTGGAATGCACAATAAAATGATCGAGGCATCAGGATACTTGCATGTTTTTCATGATGTTTGGATAGGTGCACCGACCTTTGGAGGTTCCATATTGGGTAATTCTTCCTTCCCCAATTGATCTTTTGCTACTACGATCTCTGAATTCTCCTATTCGCCTCTCATATTTGTGCTCCTTAGCTTTGTGGGTTTGCAAATGCAAAATGCGTATCGTTTATCCTGCATTTTCATTATATATAGGGCATCATAAATGAGATGAATCTTCTTGGAGAATCTTCTTTGATGGTTATTAATTCATTAAATATTTTCAAGTATGCTTCGTTCAATTTCATAAATTCCCAATTCACACCTTTTTACCTCAATGACTGGTTTTTTCTTTTCTGATCGTTGGCTCGGTTTCTATCGCGTTGCAATTTTTCGCGCCATACGTTTCTTCCGTGACTTTTCCCTTAGTTCATGGTGTTTTCTTATTGTCAACCATATGCTGCACAAGGTGACTTTTTCTTTTTGTCACGCTAATTCCACTATCTAATATGCACGATATTCCCTAGTATTTTGTATTTTCTTTCTTTTTCTACTTTTGTCTTCCTTTTTATTCTTTTTCTACTTTTTTCTTCCTTTTTATGAGTTTTCTTTCCTAAAATATACTATAGTACACTATAAACATGCCTTTCTTACTGTGCTGTAAATTTTAAGAATCAGTAGGTCGACTGTCCCTGTACAGTTTCAGTCGACTACCGTTGATCATTCCTTTTAGTTCTATTCCTCCCAAGTATTTTAGCTGCACAAATCCCCTATATGTGATAGTCTCTACTTCATATGGCCCTAGCTAATGCATTCTAAACTCACCAGGATGTTGGAAAAATTTACTGTCATTGAGAAAAACTAGGTCTCCCTCCTTAAAAATCTTCTTTTTAATATGTCTGTCATGCAAGGATTTATCTCTTGCTTTCTATACCTCCTCATGAAATCCTTCCAGAATCATGTCCTATTCCATTTCCATTATTTTATTTAACCTCTCTTGTACTGTGCCTCTTTCTGTCATGTTGGTAATTGCTGCTACGTGCAGATTGGGTACCAAAAATTATAAGGGTACCACCACTTCCTGTCCATACACCAATTTGAATGGTGTATGTCCTATAAACGTATTACTTGTGGTCCTATATGCACACAATACTGATGGTATTTTCAAGTCCCAATCATCTCTATTAACATTGCATATCTTAGTCAAAGCATTTTCCAAAATCTTATTGAAATCTTCTACTGTTCCATTTGCCTGACGATGATATGGTGTATTCTTCTAGTGATAGAATTCAAACTCCTCAGTCATTGCCCTGTTGGTATTATTGATAAAATGAGTGCCTTGGTCACTCATCAGAATCATGGGACATCCAAATTTGGTGATCACTTTCTCAAACAAGAAGTGTGTTGTTGTGTATGTGCTACAGTCTTTGATTGGTGCTGCTTCTTCCCATCTTGTTAAGTATTTAGTCAGAGTAATGATATATATTTCTCCTGACCTTTTTGCTGATGAGTTAATAGGTCCCACAAAGTCTAGTTCCGATTTTTCAGATACCTGTAGAGTCACTTGTGGTCTTAGGGGCATCTCGTCCCTTCTGTTGGGTTTACCAACCATTTGGAATACATCACATTTCTGGCAATATTCCTTGGCATATTTATGGATTGTTGGCCACCATAATCCTGTGCGCAATACCTTCTGCACGGTAGATTTTCATATAGTGTCCAACTATACCTTCATGAGACTCTACTAAAATTCTGGGTTGTTCATGTTCCAATACACACCTTCTCAAAATTCTATCTACGCCCATCTTGTATAAATGTCCCGCAATAAGTTGATAGTCTGCAACTCTGACTACCATATTTTTCTTTTGCGCAGTGTTAAATTCCTATGGTGAAAACCCTTTACTTAAGTATTCTATAATATAAATGAAGTATTCATCAACTACCTGTACTAAAAATAGTTGTGCATCAGGGAAGTGGTCTTCCAAGTTAGTAGGTTCTTCTCCAGTAGTTTCCCTTGACAGGTGATTAGGTCCCGCATTCAACTTCCCTTGTTTTTCTATCACTTCGAATTCAAATTATTGAAATAAAAATATCCATCTACATATCCTTCCCCCCAACACTGGTTTGTTGACTAGATATTTGAGGGAAGAATGGTCTATGAACATTTTAAAGTGTTTACCTAGTAAATAGTGCCTAAATTTCTGAACTGCATATACCATGGCTAGGCCTTCTCTTTCTGTGGTGTTGTAATTCTTCCATGATTCTGATAACTTTCTTCTTGCGAATGATATAGGATGTTCTAAGTCCCTTATTCCTGGTTGCGCCATAATTGCTCCAAGTTATATGATTGATGCATCTACATGCACATGAAATGTATTTTCCCAATATGGGAATACTAGTATAGGTGTTGTTACCATCTTTTACTTTAAAGTGTCCAATCCTTCCTGACAATCTTCATTCTGTTAGCACTCCGTAAATCTATTTGGCTAATAAACAGATGACGAAGGTAATATTTTAAACCAACTTTGAGGCCCGAAACTAGCCTTTCGGATCTGGAGAGGGCTCTCTCAGATATGGCGCGGTCTCCGTGCAGGGTATGGTTTTGCGAACGATGGCTAGATTTAAAACCGACGATAATGTGCTTCTGGTTATATTGGGGCAAAAAAGTAAAAATTGGGCTATGGGGTCGGTCTGAGGAAGAGACAGGAAAAATGACTCAGTGGCTAGATTTGAGAGGAAAAGGCTAGGTGAGCGACAACCTTCAGTGTTAACCGTAAAGTGTGGCGGGAGAAAAATAGAGGGAGAAAAACTAAAGAGCGTCGCTGTGGATGAATTCAGAGTTAGCTCAAGAGGAAAACATTTTGTCTAAGTGGCGCGAACAAGGGGCGCAGTGCAGCGAATCCGTAGGTTCAAAAATTTGTTCCGAAATAGACTAAATGAGATATGAAATTAAAGATAACAGGAAAAAACATACGTAGAGAAAGAAACACAATACATCCAACTATCGCAACTAGAATCTTTACATCAAAACACATGACCTTTGCATTAAGTTTCGCTCAAAAAACACTCAGACTTCTTACAATAGCATTTGTTTCTTAAAATTGCCAACCAACCCTGGTTACATCAAAAAGATGAAATATATAAACTAGGGTGCGGCTTGGGCTTCCCTCTATCCTAAATGCTAACTATAGACTAGGAAAAAACTGTACATGCGTAAGAAACTCTTCACATGGCACCATCCAAAAATAGGCAACAATCATGCATGTATACTGTAACTGTCTTCACGCTTCACCATGAGATCAGATCATCGATCAAGACCCGACATAGGAAAAACATGTGTCGTTGTGTCCCTCGATCATCTATCCTTAAAAAAAAGTGTCCGCCCAAAAGTGGTCGTCTGCAATGTTGGTTTCGCCTCCCGTTACATGCCTATTTGCTGGGAGCTGCGCACAACAAACGACTGTGCGATTCCCATGACCGTTACCAAAATGGTGAGATATTTTCACAGGACATGCATCACTCAAAAACTATTGTGAAGGACAACGCCACTTGTTAAGATTTATTTTCTTGTGCGAAGGCGAGAGCCACATAGAATTCTCTTTCAGCTACCCCACCTTCCCCGAGATACTCTGTGTTCCCTTCTCCTGCTAGCCTTTGCGCTTCTCGTAGCTGGACAATAACATTTCGATCCTCCTTAAGCTTCCTTTTCAGACGTTTCCTCTGTGACTCTGCACAACTGATACCTCCCTGGTTTTTTTCGCTAGCTATCATTTTAATTCCCTATTTTTTTGATAAAGCTCAATAATAGCCATCTTTGCCTACTTTAGCTGCTAAGATGGTGTTTCCTCATTTGTCCCCATGGATTTTTCCTTCATGACCTCCTCATTCTTTCTTGGCCTACCTCTTCTCCGAGGCAACTATTGTCCGGAGGAAAACGCTCCTACCGTCTTCCCCTTCTGTATGAATTTTTCTGTCTCGACCCTCTCTCGTCTTAAAATGGTCTCTTATGTAGGTGAAAATATAGATCCTTCTAAGCTTCTGGGAATGGTTGTCACAGGCGCGAAAGAAATCCAATCTCTCTGAGGTTCGTACCTTGCAGTTCTTCCGCTCCGCATGCCCTTTCCTATACTCTAAAAAATGCCATGACACGACCGAGGTGAAAACTGTGCACAAATGTTCTGAACAAATTTATCGAGGAACAAATCTGAACCAATTGGACTAGCAAAAGGAAAATGTGACAGACAACTTGGGCCAAATTCTACGACTAGAGGAACACGTCGAGCATCTGAGATTTATAGCAGATCGACTCAGAGAGGAGGAATTGCTGGACATTAATGAATTTATGGTGACGATAAGTTTCAAGTCGATCCTTAGGTTGTTCATGGAAAATCCCCACACGTGGAATGAAGGTGATACAATTTTCTGTATAGGCATAATACGAACGCTGCAATTATTCATTCCTTCGACCTTCATAATAAAATGATAGTAACTATGGCACTTGCCGACGAGACCTTTATTTAACCACTTGACTCGACAGGGGTATGTAGAAACTAGTTTCTTAACGAGATTCGACCTCTGGGAAAATACAAGCCCGTACCACGTATACATTTCTCAACTCTGACACCCTTTGCCCTTTCCAATGGCCAACTGACCATTTGCTGACTTCAACATCACAATATTATGTACCTGACTTCACATGTTTGGGTGCATGGATCACTACGTGACTCAGAATCGACTCTAAAAGGAAATAAAGGTGGCAGCACTAACAACTAGCTCCAATGGGGATGCTATCCTCCCTGTGAGGTAGCAAAGAATAGTAGACTAGGTGCCTGACCATTGGATTTTATTTGACATCTAGATACTAAGTAACAAAAATGACGGACGGAAAAGAAAACAACTAGAATCAATGACACAACTTCTAAGACTGCAGCATAAACTTAG
Source organism: Picea engelmannii (assembly GCA_009831015.1). Taxonomy (NCBI): domain Eukaryota; kingdom Viridiplantae; phylum Streptophyta; class Pinopsida; order Pinales; family Pinaceae; genus Picea; species Picea engelmannii. The sequence goes on from ML782811.1 coordinate 11,542, forward strand.
GGCCTTCACTTCGGGCTTCAATTATTTGCTGACGTACTGATTCGACTCAAATTTAGAAACTATTTACAATGAAAAATGACTCAAACAAAATTTATTGCATTAGGTAGCATTTGAGGAACCTGCTATTTACAAGCCCCCAACCAAGACATTCCCCATCCAACCCTGTCAATAAAAAAACGTTGTCTCTACAGCACGAGCTGACTCTATATTGTCTTGTCTAAAGGTGATCGAAATTTTTGTGTTTCCCTTTTCCTTCATTTTGCGCGTCCCATCTCAGCACTAGATCTCCCACCTGAAGATCTTCCTGCTTGGAGTGTTTGTCAAAAGTTTTCTTTATCCTCTCTTGGTGAATTTGGGATCGATTATATGCCTGCTCCCTCACCTGTTGGGTGTGGATCAATTGGTTTATCATTCTTTGCGCATCATCAATTTCAACCTCTTTCTCTTGCAACAGTTTCCTGATAGGCAATCCCAGTGCAGTTGGGAAAATCGCATCTGTGCCGTAAATGATCTGAAAAGGTGACGTTGATATGGAATTTTTGGTGGTGATCTGATCTTCTCACAGCATGTAGATAAGCTTCTTATTCCATGCTCTCTTATTTTCTTGCAAGAGGCTTTTTATGATTCTAGTCAGGCTCTTATTCGAGGAATCTGCTAACCTGTTTCCTTGCGGATAATATGTTGTGGAATGTCCCAAGGTTATATTATAGTCCTGACAGAAATTCTTCATCCTTTTAGACTTGAATGCAGCCGCATTATCTGTTATGATCTTAATAGGACATCTAAACCTTGACAAAATGTTTGTCTCCAGAAACTGTATGATGACCGCATCGGTGGCTTTCTTTGTGGGGACCGCTTCAATCCACTTAGTGAAATAATCGGTGGTCATGAGGATCCATTTGTGCTATGCGGAGGATGGTGGGTTTATCTCACCTATGAAATATAATACCCACTGAATGAAAGGTGCCTCGACTGAGATTGGCTTTAATGACATAGGTTATAGCTTTCTTTTCCTGTTGAAAATTTGGCATTTGTGGCAGCTGGTGACTTCATTATATACGTCAGCGAAAAGTGTCGGCCAGTAATAACCTTCCCTTAGGATCTTGTGCGCGGTGGTATTCCAATAATGGTTCCCTTCACAGTCTCATTTGTGAAACTCCTATATGGCCCGCTTCACCTCATCTTCCAACAAACAACTTAATAATATTCCTCCGAGATCTTTCCAATATAGCGAATTATCCAAAACACAGAACTTAACTGCCTTAAGCTTGAGGAATCTCTCTTTAGTCTTTCTCACGCCCATAGGGGATTGAATATTTTATAAAATGTATATGATATTTGTATACCACAACGAATCAACAAAACGTTGAGGTACCTGCACAAATTTTTATTCTTGAGGGCCCTCCGACAGATCAACAATGAAATTCATACCCACAACGTCGCAGTCCGACTGTGCCATTAGCTTCGTGAGGCCTTGGACCTTGACCATCTTTGTCGGCTTGATATCAAGGTCATATTATAACATGGTGGCTATCCACTTTCCTCTCCTTCCCTCTGGGTTGGGCTGGGTAAGGATTTCCTTTACCGAAATGCTGGGCACACAGGCGATGACATGGGAGTGCAATATATACGTCCTGAATTCCTTTAGAGCCTTTACTAAAACATACACTTACTTTTACATAATTTCATACCTTAGGGGAGCATCACCTAGTGTTTAGATGAAGTAGGCTATGGGTTTCTCGAAATCTTGCTCGTCCTTCTTCAAAAGTACTCCGACAATAGTGTGCTCTGAGGCGAATGGAAAAAGGAGAAAATATTTCATAAAGTCTGGGCTGGCTAACACAGGGGCTTTAGTCAGGGCCACTTTGATGTCTTCAAAGGACTTCTTGGCCTTTGGGTTCCACTTAATCTTGTTTCCTTTCCTGATCATACAAGTTATATGCTTTATGGTTTCCGCCAGGTTTGGGATAAACCTTCTCAAAAAATTTACCTTACCCAGGAAAGATTGTACCTCCTTTTTACTGCGCAGGGTACCGATATTCAAAAACCCTTCAACTTGGTTGGGGTCTATTCTAATACCTTCTTTGAAAATGATGTTCTCCAAAATATTTCCTTCCTCTACTATGAAATGAGATTTCTTCAGATTTAGTGATATATTGAACTTCCTGCACTTTTGAAAAAATCTCTTCAGGTGCTCGAGGTGTTATTTATCGGAGGTAGAGTACACTGTGATGTCATTAAGGTAAATCATGATGAATTTATCCTTTTCATCAGTGAAAGCGATGTCCATCACCCTCTGAAAGGTGGCACCAACGTTCATCAGGTCGAAAGGCATCTTAGTGTACATGAACTTTCCCCACAGAGTGGTGAAAGTCGTCTTCTCTCTATCGTCCAGGTGAACCATGATTTGGTTATACCCCAAGAAATCATCCATCATGGACATCCTTTGAGATCCCACTACCTTTTTCAATATGTAGTCCATTTTTGGGAGGGGGTAGTGGTCTTTAAGAGAAACCTTATTCAAATTTCAGAAATCTACACACAGTCTAATTTTGCTACTTTTCTTTCTCACATGCACTAAGTTAGTTACCCACTTTGAGAATCTCAAGGAAAGGATGATTTTGGTGTCAAAAAGATTTTTTACCTCTTTCTCGATCAGCGATAGTAAAAAAGGGTTTATCCATATTAAATTTTGATTGAAAGGCTTTCTATCTTCCTTGAGAGGGATACCATGCTGGATTACCCTTGTGTCGACTTTCAGATCATCGTAGCTCCATGTGAAAACGTTCAGTAAGACCTTCATGAGTTTTATGTAATCCTGCTTGACCTATGGATTGAGATTTTTTGATAACTTTACCATCTTCAGCTCCACCTCAGTCTCGATGTTGTAGTCTTCCATGTCTTCTGTGCTTGTAGTGATCTTTGGGTTCTTAGCCACACCATTTTCGTCAAACAATTTTTCCAGCAGCACCAACCCCTTCAGAAAGATGTTATTTTTTAGTTGAATTATATCCCTTCCCATGATCAGGATTTGGAAAGGGTCATATTCACTGCACGCGTATGCGCACTCATTTTCGTCGCTGTAGTATTCCCCATCAAGATCTGTGTTAGAGATCTCGTCGCTCATGAGGAGGAACCTTTCCACCTATTTATCATCCTCAAACACCTGCCAGTGTTTGATGTTATCGGGTATTGTTGGCCTATGCCTGACCTCGATTTCATATATTTTGTTTGGAAGAGAGGGGATCTTGAAAACCAAGGCCAAGGTGGCCAATGCGTCGGCAACCTGATTTTTTTCCCTGGGGATAATGGTCAGGTCATACTCTGAAAAACCTCCGAGGAGATCTAGAGCCAAATTTTTGTAAGCGCACAGTTTGGGATGTTTGGTTTGATACAAAGCCTTCACCTGATTTATTATTAGCTCAGAATCTCCACGCACTTCTATCCTCTCCACGCCTATCTCATTCAAAACTTGAAGGCCCAAAATTAGTGCTTCATACTCCGCCGCATTGTTAGTGCATTAAAATGTGAGCTTGTACGAATGCAACTTCGTGCCTGTCTTGGGGAGGGATTACCCATATTCCAACCCTAGCTCCCTCTTGGCTTACTGTGCCATCGAAACTCATGTTCCACACCCCATATTCCATGCAGTCTTTTGGGTCGATGCACTCTATGATTTTCTGCACGGTCTCATCATCGACTATTGTGGTGGTCGTCGATCCTTCCTCCCTGAACCTAAGATCATTGTAGAAAATAGAAGAACCCACTTCGGTGTCGATGATGTATATAGGATGGTTGTGGGGCTACATTTTTCTACTCACCATATATTTCAGCAGGACTTCCCTGTACAGTCTTCTATCATGGCCAAACATAGGAATAGTGGCATAGGTCATATCCATCTGCAATGTACCTTTTAGCTTCGCGGCCCATGATCTTGAGAGAAGCATGCCGAACTTCGTGGGTATGTCTGCGATGACTATGTCCATGACCATGTTCTTGGCAGGGATTTGGGAAAACGATACGACCATGTCTTTGATTAGGCCCAAACACTTGACTTTCCATAATATCGAAAGAGAAAAGGTCTTTGTATGGCCTGATGACCTCTAGTCCCTGCTCATTCATGAATACCTTCGGCATGAGATTATGTGATGC
>ML782811.1:64459-76291 GCA_009831015.1 Picea engelmannii
TGATGATGATGATGATGATGATGATGATGATGATGATGATGATGATGATGATGATGATGATGATGATGATGATGATGATGATGATGATGATGATGATGATGATGATGATGATGATGATGATGATGATGACATGGATCAAGAATAGAAATACAATTTCACTATGCAAATTATTCTGACACATAGAATAAACTAAAATTGGGATAAATATAATGCAATCAAATTGAAGTGATAATACAAATGGATTTGACTCACACCTATGAATATTAATTTGATGAGAATGTGTCATAAATATTTCATTATAAAATGTACATGTTTGGAGTACATATCCCAAAATGGCTTAAATGCACATCTCCAAAGCACATGTATCATGGAAGATTTACATGTGTATATTACATATTAACATATAATTCACAAATTAAAAATTAGGATATCATGCCCAATTACTAAAATGGATAACGTAGGAGTTTAGTAAACCATGTCACCCTCACCAATGCCATGTGCACCTCACAATGCCATGTGTACCTCAAAAGTTAATATTCCTATTGTTTTTTCTTGATGAAGATCAAGCCTATATACATCTTATAGTATAGCATATCTCTTGAGATTGCAAATAAAATAATAATAATTACGAGTTATTTTCCCAACTTAGAAATTAAAAAAATAAAAAAAACAATTTCTACTAAATAATTTATAACAAAAACTCATTGCATCTAAGTCGGGTACAAGTGCCTATGAATTCTTTATGTTGGAACATCGAGAATTGATGGTTCATCACACTTATCCTAGATTCATTCGATCGGTCAATCGACCTACATATATAGATAATTAGTTGAGTGATCAACCAGATCTCTACATCAATTGATCGAGTAGTCGACAATCCTGTCGATCAAACAATAGGCCAACAGTCGAAGATAGTCGGTCAGTGGATTGACTAGTCGAGCAATCAAATAATATTTGGACACATGGATGGTTGGGTTGAGCAGCCTTGTTGATCCAACTAGACATCACATATTTGATGGAGTCAACTCTAACAACCGAAGATTATATCTGGACAAGATCTTCTCATTTGCAAGGAAAGTGGTTAGATCTTGAAGCTATAAATAACAGACCCCATGGGTCATTATCATAAAGTGATCAAGTGATATCATTTTTGTGTCAAAGATGTCCAATATTCACTGTGATTTTCTAATCACGATGTGTTGTGCTTAAGTGTTGTTATAGTGTCCTTAGACACCACCCTTATCTTTGAAATTTTTATTCCCTCTTCGATTATCTGTAGAACTATCTTTTTTGTTTCTTATCAGGTTCCAACCTATTCCACAACATGGTATTGGAGCCGATGGTTTAAGACATCGCCTATTATCTAAAAACCTTGTTGAGTCAGATCTGTTATGTGATTGACTTTGGGATGATGGTTTGCTGATTGGAACTTGTTGAAACACAATAGCTTTTTCCTAGATATAGAATATGTCTTCGAATATTGACCTTGTTATTATGAACAGATCAAATTACACAGTATAGGCACCAGACATGGAAACCCTATTGAAGAGTAAAGGACTGTGGAAATATACAATGACTACGATTCCATATTTGATAGATGGTCAGGAAAAAATTGTTGTTGATGGAAATAAGTATGAGGTTATGGGGGTCATCACAACCTATATCTCGTGGGATATTCATTTTCACATTAGTGGAATTGAATAACCTCATCAATTTTGGAATAATTTGAAGTCGTTGTTCGACAAAGTCGATGAAAACCACATCATGCAGTTGGAGAAAGAGTTGATCTCTCTCGATCCTCATTCCTTTGACATAATGAAGGACTATTTGGCACATGTGAAGGAACTCTAGTTGAAATTGGGAGAATGTGGAAATAAATATCAGAACAAAGACAAACAACTCATCGAGCTAGTCTTGATGAACTTGAGAACACCATTCGACGTATTCATCTTGACTTTCCACACTAATTGGCAAGCATGCAAGGAAGATGGTAAGGAATACACCTTTGAATCTTTTAGTGGTATTTTGATTATTGATCAAAGAAAATTGCTTGAAGAAGGAAAGCTTGGTGGAAAACATCAAGCCCACTTGCTCAAGGGAAAGAGCAAGTCGAGTCACCAGGAAAGAGTACAGTTTGATACCTCTACAAAGAGACATGGATTCCTCAACCATAAACCTAAAGGGAAAATAGATGCACCCTATCAAAGTCAAAATAAGAATACATTCAAGTATTTTGGAAAGACTAGACACGTGGAGAAAGTCTGCTACAAGAAGAGAGATGATCTAAAGGAAAAGGTTAAATGCCTTCAAGGAGACGTGTCTACTATTCGTCGACCTATTGATAATTTCGCCTTCCAAGTCGAAAATTATCAAGACTTGTTGTCTCACTCTGCACAAAATGAATGGGTAGTCGAATTTGGGTGCACGCATCATATGGCTAAGGATGCATCCTTGTTCATATCCTTGAATGAAGCCAATGAGAGGAAGATTTATGTTTCCAATGATTTTTCTCTTGATATTGTTGGTCAGGGTGATATTTTCTGTCAACATGGGAGAATTATTGATGTGTATCACGTGTCAAATATCAGTGCCAATTTGTTGTTTATTGCTCAGTTAACATGGATAGGTAAGATTGTTGAATTTTGGCTAGATCAATTCTTTGTTCGATATTTGAAGAAAGGTCAGTCAATTATCGCCAGATGGTTTCTCAACCTGAAGGATAGCTTGTATAAATTTCTTGACACAACTCAACCTGACACCGAATTGAATACTCTTATTGCTCACACTGATGAGTGAAGTCGAACTTGGCATGAATGACTCGAACACCTGAATTTTGTATTCTATATTCGATGACAATTTAGAACATGGTTGATTATTTACCTAAAGTGTTTCTCCCTGAAGGAGTCTGTAAAGGCTGTGTGCTTGGCAAGTATCATCAAACACTATTTGACTCTAGCAAAGTGTGGAAAGCACAAAACCTCTTGGAGCTTGTTCATAGTGATGTCTGTTTCATCAATTTACCTTCACTCATAGGCACAAGGTATATCTTGACTTTAATTGATCATCTCTCTTGTTTCACATGGGTCTATTTTCTAAAGAATACAAATCATGTCTTTGAAAAGTTAAAAGAGTTGAGAGCATTTTCTGAAAAGCAATGTGACTGACCTATCAAGTGCCTGAGATTAGACGATGGTGGTGAGTATGTCAATCGACCATATGAATAATAGTTGGTTTGATCTGGTATTTACAGGTAGTGTTCGATTCCTCACACACTTCATCAAAATGACTTTGTAGAACACAAGAATCAGATGTTAGTTGAAATGGCTAGATGCATTTTGTAGGATAAGGATCTGCCCTCTTACTTCTGGACTGAAGTAGTATATTGTGAAAACTATATACTCAATTTCATCTTGACTCAAGTTGTTCCTTCAGTGACTCTAGTTGAAAGTTGGTGTGGAAAGAAGCCTTCAGTAAAACACCTCCATGTTTTGGATGTGTTGTTTGGGCTCATATTTTTGATGATTGAAGAAGGGAGTTGGATGCAAAAATTTATGCTTGCATCAAAATGGGATACTTTGAAGAGTTGAAGGCCTATTGTGTGTTTGATCCTGTCAAACAACAAATCATTATTATATGAAATGTATGGTTTGATGAGAAGTATTTTGGCATCAATTTGTTGCATGTCTCTTCTGGATTTCTACAAGATGATCGATTTGATGTCGTTCCTAACTCTGGCTCTCTTGCTCCATTTTTCAATCCTTCGACTGGACAATCAAACTCTATTCTTGTTTTGACTTGACTGTCGACCTATGAGTCAATTAGTCCTTCAATCTTTGTTTCAAATGGTCCACCATCTCCATCGATTAACACTATTCCAACTTTTTTTTGACCTACTACTGTGAACAACAATTCACCTGTTTCTTGTCTACCTAGATGAGATGCCAAGACAATTAAAGCTGCTAGAGTTGGTGCCGGTGACATTTCGTCTGGACAACAAACTTGAAGTCAAAAGCAACATGCCAATGTTGGATTGATGACTCATGTATTTGAAACTTCTGATCATGTTGCCTAATTAGATGCTCAAGGATGACCTGCATGGGAATAGGCTATGTGGATATAAATTGATTCTTTGTCGAAGAATCACACTTGGGACTTAGTTCCTCGATCGTGAGGAAAGAACAATGTGAAATTCCAATGGCTCTACATGACCAAATTTACCTCCAAAGGTTTTTTTGAGTGACATAAAACACGCCTGGTTGTGGATGGATTTTATCAACAACAAGGTATCGACTACACTAATATATTTTCCCTTGTTGAAAATATAAACTCTATTCGACTGATTCTTTCCCTTGTTGCTCATTTTGGGTGGAAAATCCATCATATGGATATGAAGAGTGCCTTTCTTCATGATGATATAATTGAAGAAATTTTCATGGAATAACCACCTAGTTTTGTAATAGATTCTAACCTCGTTTGTCAACTCAAGAAGTCGCTTTATGGTTTGAAGCAATCTCCCCAAGCTTGGTGTGCTAAGATCAACAATTTATTTTTTTGACTTGGTTTCAAATGTTGTGAATTTGATGATAGCTTGTATGTAATACATACTAATGGAGACACTTTGATTTTTTTTTTATATGTAGATGACCTTCTCATTTCTGACAATAATAATGATCTCATTCTTATATTGAAGAAACAACTTGCTGACTCCTTTGACATGATAGACCATGGTACTCTGCATTATTTTTTGGGTCTTCAAGTACTACCACTATGTGATGGATTTTTCATTTCTCAACATAAATATGTGATGGATATTTTGACATGTTTTAATATGGATGATTGTAAGCCATGTGCTACTGCTTTCCAATCTAGAGCAAATCTCAACAAAACTTGTCAAACACCCGCAATCGATGCTACACTTTATCAACAACTTGTCGACAATATTATTTATCTTACTCACATTCAATGTGACATTTCCTTTAGTGTTATTGTGGTTTCTCAGTTTATGTAGGACCCCAGAGAAATCCACTGGAAGCAACTCAAACAAATTATCTGCTATCTCAAGGGTACCTCTCATTTTGGTATCAAGTATTGTTGAAGTTCAAATTCACTGGTCGGCTTCACTAAGTCCAAATGGGCTGGTGAAAGTGATGATTAGAAGTCCATGTCTATCTATGTGTTTCATTTAAGCACCAAACCGTCAGTGTGGTTATGTAAGAAACATAAGGTAGTCTCCTTGTCGACTACATAAGCAAAATATTGTGGCACTATTCAAGCAAGCACTGAAGCAATCTAGATCCACCAACTTCTGGGTGAACTTGGATTTCCTGTTCATACCTCAAATACAATATACTGTGATAATAAAAGTGCCATAAAAGTTGTTGGAAATCCTATTGCCCACAATAAGATGAAGCATGTTGAGCTCCATGCTCACTATTTGAGACAAGTAGTTCATGAGAAAATTGTCTCTCTTGAATATTGCAGAACATATGATCAATTTGCTAATATCTTCACTAAATCCTTATCTGAAGAAATATTTATCAAGCTATGTATGATGCTTGGGATTCAAGAAGTTGAAATTATGCAGGGGAGGGGGTGTCATGATGACATAATTTCACCTCCTGAATCTCTAGAGACATGTGTTAATGGAGGGAGGGGGGGTGTTGGAACATTGAGCATTAATAGTTCATCACATCACACTTATCCTAGATTCAATCAGTCAAGTGGTCGACCTACATATGGAAACAATCGGTCGAGAAATTGACCATATCTCTACATTAGTTGGTTGAGTAGTCGAAAATATTGTCGGTCGGACAGTCGACCGACAATCGAAGATAGTCGGTTGGTGGATCGACTAGTCAAGAAATCGACTATGAGTTGGACACATGGAAAATTGGGTCAGGTATCCTTGTCAAGCTGACTAGACAACACATATTTTACATAGTCAACTATAACAACCAATGGTTATATGTGGAACATATCTTCCTGATTGCAAGGAAAGTGGTAGATCTTGAGGCTATAAATAGTAGACCCCATGGGTCATTATCATCAAGCAATCATGTGATATCATTGTTGTGTACAAGATGTCCAATATGCATAGTGATGTTCTGATCATAGTGTGTTGTGTTGAAGTGTTGTAATGGTGTCTTTAGGCACCACCCTTATCTTCAAAAAATTTATTCCCTCATCAATTATCTGCAAAACTGTCTTTTCTATTTTGTATCAGATTCCACCTTATTCCCCAACATTTTATCCTCATAGAACTTCTCTTCATAATCATATTATTCAAAACTTATAGATGAAAATCATTTATTTCAACCAATTATGAATGCATAAATGGAATTCAACATTTTGTCATTAATAGGCTCATATGCTATTTATCTCGACATGAAAAGTGATTGTGGGCTCAGAGATTTGAATCCTTGGCTAGGAGACAAAGCCATTAGTTTAACTTCATGCTCAAAGGAAATGCTAGTGTATTTGACTATCGTGGGTACAATGGTAGGTGAAAATGATACTCTTGCCAATGTGTGTAATCACCAAGTGTTGAACTGGTTAGATAGATGATTTAATGATCTAACAAAAATAACATACACATATGTAACTGGTAAATTTTAATTGCTTGCAAAATACCTGAGAGACAAAAAAAGTGGATGTGACTAAATTACATTCACCATCAAAATATGGTGTCGACGATATATTTTAAACAACACTGACAAATGTTGGGCATAGTGACAGGTGAATGAGAAACAATGCCACCATGTGCAAATTCACTTGAAAGGCCATGTACAAGAGGCATATGAATATGTAGGATCTGAAGGATAGATGGTTTATATGGAAACTGAATCCAAGGAATCATGTTACATGTACATATAAAACATTAATTTATAAGTCAATACAAAACATTACTTTGTATGATCTATCTCAATGGTTGTCATCTGGGTTTAGCTCAGGTGGTAGGGAGGAATGCTTGTTTTCCTCCCGACCCAAGTTCAATACCCACAAGTGACATGTTTAACACTTAATGAGAATATTTTTGTAATGGCTTCTAGCCTTGTTTTTGACCATCCTTGTGCCCTAATGATTCTAGGGTTTACCCTGGGTACCATCCTCAAAATGAGCAGAATTACTCAGGGGTTTTCCTTGGGTAGTGTAACTTCTAAAAAAATGATATATCTTAGTGGTTACCTCTATGTTAGTTGTCACCATAAAACATAAAACAAAAGTGGATATGTTGAAAATTCATGTCATATCCTACATAGTCATATCACTAGCAGGCATGACAATGGAATCTACAAAGATGGGCAATTGGGATGGCACAATTGTCTCTCCAATTGAGCATTGCAAACATGCATGATTAGACAATTAAAAAATGCACATGCAATGAATCAATTCAAACAAAAACTATGAATAGGTTATAAATTATGGAATATATTTTGATTCCCTTGCTATGATGACATTATGCGATAGTGGTTTTTTGTTTACCATGGAGTGAATCACCTGCACACAAACCATTAGAATATTCCATTATAATTATGTATTGAGAATAAACATATTTTAGTTAAGAATTCAACTAAATGAATACCTCGATGGTGGTAGTAGCGTGTTCGGGGGTGGTGGTGTTGGGCACATTGAAATTTTGGGCTTATAGAGAAGATGACAACTATAATTTTAAAAATTATATATTAGAAATAGATATATACCATAAGTAAAAATATGTTAAAATAATTACTTAACTAATTATAAATCCAATATAAGTTAAACATACCAATGTACTTACCTTACTAAAAACTCCATCTCTTGAAATATCACTCAAGGGACCATGGAAAATCTGGCCACAAAAGGTGTATGGATGTGGATACCGAGTGCAACCACTACTAGATGATGGTATGCCCCCATTGCTAGATGGTGGTCCATCCTCATTGTGAGATGATGATCCTACCCCATTGGGACATGATGGACCCGACTAGTTAGTTCCATCAACAAATGTGGCATGGTGGATCATCATCCATATCAACTGTAGCAATGTTTTTGGTGTTTGTGGAAGAAATTTCTCTACTAGATATAAATCTTCCTTGGGTAAATTACTATAGAGTGGAGGGTTTGGGTGGATTACATCTAGGTGGATCACATTGGATAATTTTTTTGGCATCCCCAAACTAGCCACCTAGAATGCTAAGTGATGAAAATAGTTAACTTGGTGTCCCAAAACAAACTCTGCATACATTTTCTTCAAAATGCATATTAGAATTTCACTATTATCATGAGGTGGCACACCAAAAACCATGTACCACCTAGAACCATCTAGTTATCAATAAATGTATGATAACTACACCAATTGATAGAAATGTGAGATCAATTAGTGTCTAGGATTTCACATCTACAAGGGTTTATGAAAATTATGAATACAACCTCTTTTCTAATATATAGTTTTTTTGTTGCATTATGATCCAATCCATATGCATACTCACTACGTTTCTTCTCTCTATAAGAGGAAATATTATACAATGACACATTTTCTTTGGAAATTTTACTGATAATTGCATCTACGGTTTGGACAAGTGAGCACAAAAGTGGGTCTCTACCATTGAACATATTTGTCAAATTTCTTAGTCTAGCCATGTCTATTAGAATTTCAACATTCTGACCCATTGATGGTGATGCATTTCCTTGAGGTTTTACATTAGGAATTTTCAAGTTTGCAATGTGATGTATGTTTGGATTTCTTGGATTCAGAAAATGAAGGTTTGGGATTTTGGAAAAATTTTATGACCATCGCGATGAAATATTTAAAAATAATAAAAATAATATAAACAAAACTTTGAAAATAACAATTACTTCAAAAAGAAGAAAAAGGAGGTTAATACTACTTACCTCAATTTGTTTTCTTCCCAACAATTCTAATGAGAGTGTATCTGCCAACAATACCCAAACTCAATACTAATTTCATTAGAGAATTTTAAATCCATGTGGCGTGGGGAGGCCTTCTCTCGAAAGCACATTGATGATTTTGTGTTAGTAGTGAGGCGCTGGTGTGAAGAATGAGGTGTGATGGTGAGGGAAAAACCTATTTTTATTTCAAGATGGATTGAACACATGGGTTTTTTTAGTGAAGAAAAATATGCACACATTTTAATGAAGAAAACGTGTGTGCACATTTCTTTCACAAATGAGTTGCCAAGTTTGGGTCTCCCCGAACCTAGTTTTTATAAACATGTCTGTGTCCAATTTTTAAAACTTTAGATTTTAATAGTGTGGACACATATTTTAAATCTTTATTTCCACAGAAAAAATCCACCAACTTTGTAATCTCATCCTTAAATGCAAAATGAAAAAAAATCATGTAAACCATATACTATTCTTTTGTATAAAGACTAAATTCCTTAAGCACACCATAGACAATAATGCATTTGTACAAAGAAATTCATAGACAATAATGCAATTGTACAAATAAATTCAAGGTATAGTGTTATTAAATGTGGAATAAAATAATCTAATCATTGAAAAAATTGAAAGAATGCCTTAATCAAGTTATCCATTACCTACCTTGATTACATAAATAAAATAAATTTCAAAAATGAAGTATGCATAGATTGTTAAACATAAATCAATGCAATAGGGACTTTAGTGAGTTTGTTATTTAATATATTTTAAAAAGTGTGCTCGCACGCACACACATGCAAACTGGGGCTTTAGTGAGTTTGTTATTAGTCCATGCCTTAAGGGACTATAACATTCGATTTTCCACTTACTTTTTTTCCATGAGAAAAATACTCTTTATATTCAAAAGGATATAAAAATTTCCAATGTCCGTTCACACGACAGGCTACTCAACCTAGGAAGAATGCTTAAAGCTTGGATATTTCATGACTGTCAAGATTTTCAACTCAATTTCTCAATAGTGATCCGCTTCCGGTCAAAGATTTTCAGACTCAAACTGTAAATGACGATTCAAAGCTTAATCCTGTTGGCTGGTCCTTCATTGCCATCCTCCCAAATTGTATAGCAGATCTGGCCCGATGGAAGATGCAATGCACTTTTTGAGAGGGTATCCGCCTCGCTGTTTTCTTCTCGAAAAATGTGTTGGAAAGAGGGTTTTCTAAATAACAAAACTGCTTCTTTGGTTCTCTCTTTCCAATATCCAAGGACTGCTACCTGGAAATTAGCAAGACCATTTAACCAGTCAATAGTAAGTTTTGAGTCTCCAAGCAGTATCAACTCTTTGGTGTATCGACTTGCCAGGACAAGAGATGCCCATGCACCTAAAAGTTCCGCCTTAGTGTTTGTTCCTTGTCTGCAGTTCAAGGTCCATCAAATGCAAGTGTGAGGGTTTAGAACAATTTCCCCCCCAGCTCCACAAAGATCCCCTCCTTGCTGCGAGGCTCCGTCGAACCAGGCCAATATCTTGTCAGTGGGGATAACAAAAGTGTTTCGAATGGAGGGCATAGTCTTTACGATCGAACTAGTGCTTGAAGCTTCAACAAGAAAGTGGTTTGATATTATATTTAATGAAGGAGACTTGTCTTGAAAAAAGCCTTCGTTCCTAGCCTTCCAAACATGCCAGTAGAGGTGGACGGGGAGCAATTTATGAATGTTGTTATCCTTAAACCAAATGCAAAAATAGTCTTGAATGCTGGAACCTGACCATGGAGAGATGATCTTCAGCGCAGATGTAAGGTTTGACCAGATCTCTCAAATGAAGGAACAATGAAGGAAGACATGGAGCATGGATTCACTGGCAGACTTGCAGAGTATACATCGGTTCGGGCCCTCCCAGCCACGAGCTTGCAGCTTTTCCCACATTAATAATTTGTTTTTGATCAGGAGCCACACAAAAAGTTTGAGTTTCATAGGGCATTTGTCCCTCCAAATTCTCTGTCTCCAGCTAGCTTTTAGAGGTTTCCAGCTATTTGTTGCCAATGCTAGATAGACATTTTTTGCATTGAGCTGGCCCGAGCCATCTCCTCCCGTCCAGAAAATTGAATCTGATTTCTCTTGTAGTCTGAGGCCCGATTATTTTATAATATTGATGAAGCCGTCCCATTCAGATAAATGCTCTGGATCCAGTAGAAGATACGATCCACTGAGCCATGTGTTACCCAACGATCCTTCTGAGTTCTGATAGCAGAATTGATTCAAGAATATGAGGCTCTTGGCTTGTAGGTGTGCTAGGAGAGAAGGAGAGAGTAAGACTTTTCTCCCCAAACCCAAGAAGTTGTCTCTGCCCACTTCAATTAAGCATCCATTCCCCGGATTCCATGAGATCCACTGTAAAAGAATCGGAAGGGAGGATAAGAGATTTTTCCGGGTTCGAGAGCCTTTTATAGGGCAGCCTGAGGCGAATCTGATCCATAGGTGAACCGAGATATGAGAGAGATATTTTGCAGTGATAACTCTATTCCACAAGCCTAGTTTTGTTAAAATTCTCCACAGAGTGTTTTCCGTGAGTGCTTTATAAAAAAGAGGCAAATTTTTGAGGCCCCAACCTCCCATCAGCTTTGGTTTAGATAAAACCTCTCATTTGCTGAGATGAAATCCCTTGTTCTTTTTACTGCCAGTCCAAAGGAAGGAGAAGATGAGTTGACGAAGAGAGGTCAAAATAGTTGTCAGGATGTGGGCTAATGCCATCCAAAAAACCGAGATACTTTCCAGTATAGCCTTTATCAGAACATATCTTCCTCCCATAGAGACAAATCTGTTATGCCAGTTTAGAATTCTGCCTTCAAATTTTTTAATTAGCCAGATCTAGTCATGTTTTGTGTAGTAGGCGGATTTTAAGAAGTAGCCCAAATAGGAAAATCCCTTTGATAGCTCCATTGATGTAATACCAAATAG
>ML782811.1:77616-88157 GCA_009831015.1 Picea engelmannii
TCCTTTCATCATTGGCACTTTGCACCAATGACATCCCACTATCTTGTATCATTTCAATCAATATCCTTGCACCGTTGTCACCTTGCACACCTCACTCAATATCCTCACACCGCTTGCACACCTTCCAAATTTTGATGCACCTCCTTATGCAAAGTCAAATTTCAATGCATTGTTTTCCCAACAGATAAGTAACAATTCAAGATGCAACTAACTGCATCTACGACATAATAGGTAGATCTTGCAGCTATCTCCCCTGGTTAAGTTTTCTCTCAACCAACATAACTCGATAGCTTTCAATGTTCCCTGTCGGGCCAATCAAGCCCAGATTTCAACATAATCTTTGAAGTGAGGTAATAAAGCTTGTGTTCCTTATCTTTTGAAATATATTATATGCTACTTCCCAACGATTGAATTTTACAAAGAAAAAAATTCTCTAACTCATAGTGGTTTTTTAGCCAAATCATTTACCACAACAATGGGGAGCAATTAGTGGAGAAAGCAAGCAGTGGTTTCCCATCCACTGTGACCTAAGTGAGATGAGAGTGCATTTTTAACTGCAACAGTGTTCCAATTCCTAGTTCACTTCCAGCTCCTAGTTAGTGAACAAGGAATGCCAGTGTCTGTCAAGACTAAAAAGCCAATCTCTCACCGGGTAAGAAAGTAGAAATTAGTTTTCACATGAAGAAAGTAGAAATTAGTCTACACATGAGACAAAGTAATTAGTATGGACATGAAGAAAGTAGAATTTAGTTTTCATATGAGATGGCATTCAAACATTAGGCTCACAACAATGACTTTGCTTATTCAATTATTTATTGGCGAGTCTTTCTCCACTTGATTTACCGGCGTGATTAGGATTGACCCATCACAACCTTGGAAGCATAGCATATAAATTGGATAATTATCTTATGAAATTGATGTAAACATAGCGTATCAATTAACTAATTATCTTATGAAATTGATAATTGATTGTGAACATGTAGGTGTAAGAGTTGATATACTTAAACAAAGTAGTCATGGAACTGCATCATGATGAGAGATTGATGAAGATGTTAGAGTTGATATAATTACTTTAACAAAGTAGTAATGGAAATGCATCTTGATGAGAGATTTTGGCGAAATGCTCTAGTTTAATTTACTTTAACACACAATCCCTTGCTTATGCAATTACTAAAACACAAGTACCACTTCAACTGCATAAATCTTGTGCAATATCACATATATTCCACGCTGTAAACTATGTATATAATAACACATAAGCTCACGAATTCATATAATAATATACTATATCTAAATATCTATTGAAAAGAATATCAAAATATTGTTTGGATACATTTTTTTTTACTTGTCGTTCCAAGCAATACTACTTTCATGGAATTGACTCTCTAAAACAAACAATTTTCTACACATAATCATGCATAATGAGAACAAAACATGGCTTCGGCTATACTAATATGTTTATAAACCAAAATTTAGAATAGTAAGCAAAAACCATTATTTTCACTTATTTGGCATGTTGTAGTGTTCACAATGGCCTTGATGTTCATCAAGGTATTGTTCCTTTCAAGAAAAAATATTACACAATCCATTTCTTATGCAAATACTTTAGTGCCAATACCAATTTTTCCGCATAAACCCTCCCCAATATCACATATATTCCAGACTGTAAACTATGTATGAATTCTTTGAAGATGTAGCATAAAGTATTCATTTTCAGTCATGTGTAGACTTCCCTCCTCTCCTCTCTTGCAAGTTGGTAACGACATTACATGCCTCACTACAACGTGGCCATCACTGATGTTATCTGCACCAAAACCACGACAACCTAAATGAAGGATTTCAAACCCTTCACTACAGGAAAGGTGCCAACGAGTAAAGGCCCTATCAACCCTTGCATTTCTTTCGTGTGGGTGAATCTCTGTTGGCTAGCAACGAGATCCTCTGCATTTGGTAAATTGATGAATAGAAAACATCTTTAGAGACAAGTCCAATGGTGAGATGTAGAAAGAAAATTGTTGAGTAACCACCGAAAGATTTTGAAGCCCAATGAATGAATTCAATCCCCATTGAGAAGGGGAGAGAGGGAAGGATGAGTTCTAAACTTCTAGGAATTAAATGGTGCTAGTAAAAAATCACTACCAATTTCTCTAGAGGAGATGAGTAATCTAAAAAATTCATCCACTGCAGTAACAACATTATGTGCCTTACTACAACTTGGCCATAATAGATGTTGTCGTGTTGACAACGACTTTGACATTCATTAAGTACTTTCAAGAAAACATTAACAATTTTAGCTTTTACTCTTTTTCCAAGACATGGATGGAAAGAAAATTGCAAAGAAACCAAACAAGAATCTATATTCATTTTCAATGTGATTATTTTATGACAAGATTCTATATTCATATTCATATGATGATTTTCTATTTCATGTTAAATAGATTTTATCATTGTTAACTTGCATGACAACTTATAGATTTTATCAGTGTTAACCAACTATGTAATTTGGATGGATTTTATCATTGTTAACCTACATGCCATCTTATAGATTTAATCAGTGTTAACCAAGTATGTAATTTGGTTGTAGATGCAATTTGGTTGTAGTATAATTTTAATTTATTATTATTTTCATTTCCAAGTCATTATTATTCCCATTTCCAAACTCACATATCAGCCTACAGATTTTATTACTGTTAACCAAGCATGTAATTTGATTTTAATATAACATTAAGTCATTATTATTTTCATTTCCAAACTTGCATGGCTGAGACAAAGCTGTCATGCAACCCTTGTTTAATACATTTAAAAAAACACACACACACATATAAAACATGTTAAATGCAATACTTTTCATGTGCACATTTGTCTATGAAAATTTATTAGTTGACACCGCCAAAAGCTCATCATTAATATATTATAATTGTTTTTAAAATTACATTTTTAAATATATTAATAATTTTTAAAGTTATTTATTTATTCATTTATTTTATAAAGGTAGGTAGTTTTTGTTTTTAAAACTAGCATAAATCCATCTTACCTTTGAATCTATGGGTTGGGATATTTTAAATCACTCCATGTGTCATCTCCATGTTTTTTTTTTTAAGTAAAAAGGAAGGTCCTGTTATATTAATATTGCAAAATTACAGAGTTCTGTTGAAGTGCCAACTGTCCTGCCTGGAAAGGAAACCGAGACAGCTGGCCATTCCATGCCACTTTCCAAACTCAAAATTTCAGGCTGCCATCCTACCCGAAGGAAACCAGGATGCATGGCCAACTTTAGTATTAGTCTGTTCTTCACTGCGCTACCACTATCATTGCTACAAGCTAACTGAGCTACAACTATGGTTTGCAACAAAGGAAAAAAGTTTCTAACTATGAGCATGCAGGAAAACCTTTTAACCGGTGTCCTCATAATTGTCTTCATTCTTGCCGTGTCTGACTAGAATTGCGTAGACCTGTGCAGAAGTGGGGCAATGGTGTCTTAGGGTAGTGCTGGAGTAGGTGGCGTAAATCATATCCAGGCGTTGGTTGATGCGGATGGCCCTGAAAATTTGGTCATCCACCATACTGCGTACATCAAAGATTGATTCCAGGTGCTCTGGGTGAAGAAATGGTGGCTGGTCCTGCGAGTCTTGCGGAGTGGAGGAGAGGGGAGATTTCATTTGTGCATCAGCCTCATCCTAGTGCTCTCGCTGCCTATTCTACAACGCCATTTCCTCAGGAGGTTCGTCGGTTGTGATATGGATGTTTCCTTCTACGCCTTCCTGTATCTCTTCCTCCACAAAGCAAGGTGTAAATTCCTTAGCTGGAGTGTCCCTGGGACTGTGTGCTGCGCTTGGAGCAGGGGTTATGGAATCCTTTCTGAAGCAAGCGGGGGGAGCCCAATTGTCCGGAACCATGAAGAGGAGGTTCTCTGAGTAATTCTGGATAGATTCCTCCAGAGTAATCTCCTTGACATATGCCATGGGAGGTGTTCCAATTCTTTTGGACTTCCTGGGTCTCCTCCTGCTAGCTAGAGCCAATGCTCTTTCAAATTTCTTCTGCCTCTTCCTACATGATTCAGTCACATACCAAGCAGTGCCTCTGCAAGGCCTCCCCCTTACTCTTGGTGTGCTTAAAAAAAAAGTTGTTGTTGGAATACCAGCTGAAAGGGTGTCTCTATTCCTGCACCTCGAAGGTTCATCCTTCGTCTCTGCAACCTTCAAATACATCACAAATCCTCCAAGGCTATTGATAAGGATGAATATGATATCTATGGCCATTAAGGCTATGGTCTTAATGTGCTGATTGGCTTTCCTCCTCACATGAGTGAGAGGCCTCGCCATTTGGTGAAGGATGTCTGGGTTTAATCCCATCATAAATGGCGAGGAGATGGGAATTGGTGACCAGCATTTATGGCACCACCCGACTCTGATCCGCGTGTCCTTCCCTCTCTGTGTGGCACCCCATCTGAGGGTGTCATCTCCATGTTGAACATGAAAGGAATTACACATTTCCCTCATATTGAACAACACACCATTAATATGAATAAAATTACCAACTTAACAAGAACTCTATAGAGTTTTCATTTTTTTAGAGGTCACATTTAGTGGCTACTTTTACCCTAAAAAAAAAAAGTGGCACTATCAGTCATACCCTTTTTTAGGGAGTGGTTAAAATTCTGACTTGTTTCCTTGACAACCGATACAATTGTAAACAAAAACCTTAAAACCAACCCTTGAATTGAAAAGTGATGCTACTAATAGCACCGATTTTATTTTTGGAGTTGAGATTATGACTTAGTTGAAACTGTGACCTTGACAATTGGTACCATCGCCATAAAAAAACTCAAAACTGACTCCTAAAATATCTGGAAAAAAATCATAACCCCCGAATAAAAAAAAAAAAAAAAGTAAACAACAACAACATCTTTTAAAAATAAACTAAAACACAAAATTAATAAAAAAACAAAACAAATTAAAACAAATTGAAAATATAAAAAAATATATAAATTTTAATTTAAAGTACCAATTGAAAAAACCTTTACAATGGAAAATTTAAAAATAAACTAATTAAAAAAACTTATAAAATACAAAAGTAATTAAATAAATAAAATAAATTAAAACAAATTGAAAAAATAAAAACACAAATTTAAACATATTAAAAAAATATATTTTTTAGTTTAAAAAAAAATAAAAAAACATCAAACTAAACAAAACATATAGATAAAAACTATAGGAAAAGATGATTTGTAGCAAAAAAAAATGCGATGGTGACAATAGCCCTCACCCCGAGAAATAAGCCAAACAAATTTGATAGTAAAACAATTGTGATATCCACATGGAAATGGGAGAAAGAAATGTGAAAGGGGTAGTAATTACCATCTAAATCAATCAAGTCAGAATTAAAATTAATGTTTTTATTTATTTAAATAATTTTTTAATCAAAATTAATGTTTTTTTTTATTTAAATAAAATTTTAAGGAAAATTGTAATTGAGAAAAAAAAACACTTGTAAAAACCAAAATGGTAAATGATATGAAAAAATGTAAAAATAGTAATGTAAATGCTATTATTTTTTTAAAGTAAATTGAATTAGTTACATTACAATTAAAATTAGTATTTTATTTACAATCAAAATTAGTATTTTAATTATAATTAAAATTATTATTTTATTTAGTTAAATAAAAATATGAAAATATAATATTATACTTTTTAAATTTATATATAATTAAAATTATTTAATTCATAATTAAAATTAATAACCAATCTAAATTTATCCTAACTCTGGATTTATAAAGTTTTAAGAGGGATTAAATTAACTTCTTATCTGTCAAGTCTTAAGAGGGATTAAATCTTTTGAGGTGTAAACTTTTAATTTTTTCTCAATTTTTGCATTCTAAAAAATGTTTGCACCTCACATCGAAAAATTTAATCCCTATGAACACTTGATAGATTTGAAGTTAAAATAAATTTAGACTGGTTAATTATACAGTAAATATATGAATTGACTAAATAAATTAAAATTAAAATTAATAAATATATAACCAAAATAAATCAATAAATAAAATATTAAAAAAATTCCATACAAGGCTAACTCAAATTTCGCACATACATCTCCCAACTTTGCTTGACTATTTTTGGTTCGACTCATTTATTCCGACCCTGAAGCATGAAGTGTAACACTACTGATGTTGCCGCTCAAATGAAGATCAATGAGGATAATTGGGTTATTCAAATTAAGGAATCTCTGGATGTTTTGCAAGAAGAGGAGGAGAAGAATGTGAAAGAGTTCTTCTTGTCGGTGTTTAATGTGCCCAAAGAGTTATTGGTAGAGAAGCTGGAAGCCTACATTCCTCAAATGGTTTCCATTGGCCCATATCACTGTTGGAGATCTGAGCTCCAAGATATGGACCGCTACAAATTGGAAACTGCTTGCAAATTTCAGAAAAAATGAAGGGACTAACAAAGTTTCAGTCGGTCATTGCGGAGGATTTTAAAAAATACAATTGGAAAATCCGGAGTTGTTATCACAAGTTCGTCGACTATAAGGCTCTGAATGCCGTGGATCATGGATCTGAACGCCATCTTCCTTCTTGAGTGTTTGCAATTTTATGTTAGACATGCCGACCAAAGCTTCACGTCAAGACTCTGGGACGTGTCTTATATTTGAATGGCACCAGTGTCATCTACAACTCGACATGTATTCCTTCCAAAGTGTTGTTCTTCCATCTCACGAAGATCTCTTAGAAGCCATGATCGAGGTTTTTCCTTTGACATGTATTCCTTCCAGAGTGTTATCCTCTTGGAATCCATGATCAAGATGATAGATATGATCATGGTTCCCATTTCTGTGTCAATCTCGTTAAAAAATGAAACATAGGTATGGAGATCCAACCCAACAAAGAACATAGTTTATTTTCGATTTCAAGCTCATTAAAAAATGAAATTGATTTCCACGAGCATAGTTCTTTTCCTATGTCCAACTCATTAAACAATGAAACAACTAGTAGCAAGCATAGTTTTCTTCTTTGTGGAAAACTCGTTAAAAAATGAAATAGAGGTCTAGGAATCAAACCTAGAGGTTACTAAGCATAGTTATTTTACTATGTCAAGCTCGTTAAAAATGAAACATACCCTTATCAACATAGTTCTTTTCTTGTGTCAAGATCGTTGAAAAATGAAATAGTCACCTATCACATTGATTCGAGTCTTCCATTACAACTCATAGCTAAACCTTCATTCCATCCACCTCAGTCAGTTGATCCTTTTTCTTCCTCTCTCTCTGGTGAACATTTTTCCTATTAGTAACCAGGAGTCTATTGGGTATAGAATTTGGCAATAGGAGAAGAGTTGGTGGATGAAATGAAGCTTGGGGGGCATGTTTCCAACCTTTGATCATCATTATGGAGTTAAGCCAATAGCTTCAAAAGCTGGGGGAAAAGTACCAACCACCCACCTTTGGAATTTACGTTGGGAAGTGTCGAGAATAGTTAGTTTTCTAGTTTCAATCTTGTGAAAAAATGAAACTGACCCAAGCATAGTTTTACTTTGTTTCAAGCTGGTGTAAAAATAAAACCAATATCGACCTTAGTATTTGTTCTTTCTCGTGATCATAAATACATGAGATTAAGTTACAGAGCTCATTCTCTGTTCTTTATCGTGCTCATTAATACATGAGAATAGGTTACCGAGTATACTTTTATCTCTTTTTCAGACTCATAAAAGCTATACGAAAAATGAATCTTTGGAGTCTCCTTTAAGCTCTTTTCAAACTCTCTAAACATGAGAATATTGTCGAGTGAGATTGTTTCCTTTCACACTCGTTAAAGGGTTAGAAAGGGCATCTTTCGAGTGATAGTTTACCCCTTTTTCGGTCTCCTTAGACTAATTACAAAAAATGAATAATTTAGTCAAGCATAATTAAAATAGTTCTCCTAGGTATCGTTTTATACCTTTTTCAGACCCTGGAGACTAAATTTATGAAAACGTTCATTGTGGAGTCTTCTTTACAACCTTTTCAGACTCTCTAAACATGAAAATTCCATTGTGTTTACCTTCTTTGGCCTCATTAAACTTTACATCGAAGGATCCACACATGGGACCGAATCCCTCCTTCTTCAGGTTCGTTAAAAATATGATGAGGGACTCATCATAAGATGAGATATATTGAGAATATGTTATCCTCCTCAAGCTCGCAAAACTAAAAAGAGGTTCTCTCCAATCATGGTGGGGAATTTTTAGAGTGTTTTTCTGTCTTGTTATCTTCATTCTATGGCAACAATTACTACTTTGAGTCTCCCTTGAACAATGCACATGTTCTATCATCATATATAACAGTCAGGTCATCCATTCTCTCTCATTGACCACCATTTCCATTGTGTGTCATGTTTCACTGATAGGTCCATGACCAACGTTATGGTCTTTGTCTGAGTTAATGTTGCTAACTCAAGTTATTTGTCATGCATACTTGTTCAAGGGAAGTTTACCCATGTCGACCATCTGCAGTTACGTTCAACTTGTTTATTCTGACCATATCTGCATCAGTTGTGCTCTATTATTATGATATTCACACCGTCTCTCTTTACATGTTTTGTGTCGATTGATAGGGGGTACATCAAGTCCCTCCTTTGATGTATTTTACCCTATTAACTACAACTAATCATCCTAGATTGAAACCTAGAAACCCATCAGTACCTTGGGACTTGTAGACATCATTGGCAGGTATCCTTGCATTTCAACAATGGGTTTACAACATTATCTCCTATCAAATGGATCTATGAGTGTTCGACATTAAATCCTTTATTAAATTTTTTTAGATTGTACTAGGTATCTTGGGTTCCATCATCATCATCATCGGTGGATTCCCTTGCATATGTTAATGATATACATTAATGACTGGTAATCATACAATTTCTACCATGCTTGAATTCAAATGATTTATTCACATGTTGTAGATTCATACCATTTGGATTAAGGACAAATACCTTGGGATAACATCACACTCATGTTAAATGATATTGTTTCCTAAGATGCGATCAATAATATTCATGAGCACTTCACAGACTGGTTAGTTATTGAGTCATCTCGCTGATTTGTATGATGTGACATAAATCCACATTTGTACTTGGTCGTGGCTATGATTTCACTTGCATCTTGCATGGATCCATAGTATATACTTTCGTGGCCATGATCAAGTCATGATTGGTTCTTGATGGATCCACGATGTATTCTGTTGTGGCCATCATCCCATCACTTGTGTCATTCATGGATCTGCAATGTATTTATGGAGGCTATTCTCTTGTCTTTCTTACCGACCATAGGTCTGCCTGCCTCAGGGATCTTTTGCTATAGAATTGGCGATGCTCTTCTCCAAGCTTCTTTTCCAAAAGATGTACGACTTGATTTAAAAGTGTTTCATCCATCAGACACCTCTTTTGACCTCACACTTTAGGGGGCATATGTTATAATTTTATTTTCCACCTAATCATTAGGTCATTATCACCTAAAAACCACCTAATCACTAGGTCATTATTCCCTAGAAACCCCTCATTTTAACCCTTAAAACCTACCAACTTTTCCTTGGATTTTCAACTGAGTTTCTTCTAGGTCACCCCCTACCTTCATTAAAAGAGTGACTGAAAAGGATGGTCACACCCTGTGTTAGACAAGGAGCGACCAATCATTATTTCTGTGTGTCTAGGGAGTGACCAGGTCTAGAAACTCCCATTTTTGGATTTGGTTTCAATGGATGAGACTTCCCACTGATTTCTCTAGGTTTAGTCTCAATAAATCTTCCATAATGAGCCCATGAATATTATCCTAATAACTATATGTCCTTATCCCTAAAGCTCTATAATAACAAATTCATTTCCCATGCAAAATAAGGAGCAAAGAGCTAGCAAGGTTACTCTGGTGGTTTGGCTGCAAGACTTGGGAAAGGAGCTTGGAAGGAGGCCATCTCTTCAATCTACATCTTTGTAAGTTGTAATATTGATTCTTTGATTAATAGAAGACATACTAGATGTTTCCCTCTATCCAATTGTTCATATAAGTTTATGTATTCAATGGTAGATAATTAGTATAATTATGTGTTATGATATACTATTAGATATGTTGTTAATCCATGCATGTTTTCTTTGATCCTTGGTTGTTTTGATGTATGAATTAGATCTAGGAACATCCTTAGTTTATGTCTCTATTCTTGTTTTAGGTGATGGTAGAACCTAACGGAGATCAACTCATGCAGGGTAAAAAATCCCTACAACACCATCCCTCCTTCTATCTTCCTCTCTTCCTCTCTCTCTCTCTCCCACTTTCTCACTTTCTCACTCCCTTTATGTCTCCCCCTATCCCTCTCTCTCTCCCTTATTTTCCCCTCTCTCCCTCTCTCCCTATTTCCCTCTATCTCTCCCCCACTATTCCCCCCCTCTTTACCTCTCTTTCTCTCTCCCCCTCTCCCTCCCTCATCTCCCTCCACTGCCACACTCTCTCTCCCTTCCTTTTCCCTCCCTCTCTCTCTCTCTCACCCATTCCCTCTCTCACTCTCTCTTTATCTCTCCATCC
>ML782811.1:136687-162965 GCA_009831015.1 Picea engelmannii
ATATATACATATATATATATACATATATATATATACATATATATATATACATATATATATATGCTATGATCATTATTACAATTCAGACTATGGGAGATTTACTTTGAATTTTCTGTGTGTTCTCTATAAGAATGGCCCGATAGTATGAGTCGTTAGAGTTTTCCTTTAGAGAAATAGAGATGTTAGATACAATCGTTATTTGTTAATAGGGTTCCAGATTTGCTTAAATTTCAGATTTTCCAAACCTTACGCATCTGGTATTTCGTTTGCATGTTGGTGATGCATACTGTATATCATATATGGATAGACATATATAATATTTACCATTCCTGTTGCTTCAGATTTGTTGTACCGATTCCTAAAAATAGTGTACTTTGTATAGATATATAAATATATATACATGTAGCATATATGGCATATTTTCCTATACGCATCTTTATGAAAATCCTGTCATACAGGGGTATATATTTTACTTCTGAATTTACTAGTACATGAGTTGAGACTCCTAGGTATACTATAACTACATACAACAATATAATTATTCATAGATGATCCCATTCACATCATGCACAGTATTAGTTTACTCAACAGAATTAAAAGTGTGATTTAGCCTAGAGGTTATCCTATCACAGGAGTAATGAAATTCTGCAGGAATAGTTATTTCGTTAATACATCCAATTACATTAGTATTTACTCAGCATTATGTTCCAGCAGAAATAATCCATTCCTAATTGATGAATAGGAGGTATTTGGTCAGTTTCTAATCACAGCAGCGTTCGACCTGGATTCATTCATAGAAATAAATAAAACGCAGATCTATCGGTGATCATAATATTTAAACAAAGACATAGTAGAATAACTTATCTGAATCAATTCGCGCGAAGACAAAGGGAACAACCACATTCCTCCCAACCATAGAATAGGGCAGAAAAATTTCTTGTCCTATTCACCCCCTAGCCTAACCCTGAATCCATGAGGGAAAACTTGGAATTTCCTCTTCAGCAATGTCTTCCTCTGTTAGTGACCTCCTCCTTGCCTCACACTCAGGAAGTAGTGTTCATAACAACAAGTGATAATTCATTTTCCCCAGCATACTTAATAGTGTCCTGCCTCCTCACATATGCTATTTATCTAGACCATTTGCCTAGGTCATTTTCCCTCTCTTGGGAATTTTCCCATCTTTCTAAATCCCTGATTTTTAAAGGCTGCCAATGGCCAAATATCTAATTTGCCGCTTGTAACAATCAACCCAGAGGTAGTTCCAACATGTTCCCCACTCATGGAGTCATGGTCAGTTGATTTTAACATGGATGTTCCATTTGTCCTCCTGCAATCAATATAAAATATTTTGTTTTCATACAAGTGTCATAGTAAAAAAAAGTTAGTTGGGTCAAATCAGATCTCTTCCCAACAATCATAATAATTAATTACAATTATCAAATTCGAAATTCGGAATTGCCATAAATGGCAAGAATTTTCCAATTTTGAATTTACTAAAAACAGAATAATTTTCCAACAAATTGAAATTTCAAAAATACTTTATTTTTGGGGATGTTACATCCTTTCCCCCTTCAATAAAACACTGTCCTCAGTGTTCGTTTCTTTCTTGGAATAGGATTGGATGAGATTTCCACAAATCTCCCTCCAATTCCCAAGTGGCCTCCTCAGGACTAAAGTGCTTCGATTGCACCTTTACCTGAGAGACGACTTTGTTCCGAAGTGCTATTTCTCTCTGGTCTAGAATACGCAGGGGTTCCACCTGGAACTCGCCTTCAAGTTCCACCTGCACCAAGTTCCAGTCAATCATATGAATAGGGTCATGAACATACTTTTTCAACAACGAAACATGAAATACATTATGAATTCTTAAATTAGTTGGAAGTGCAAGTTGGTATGCTACAGGTCCAATTCGAGCTAGTATCACGAAGGGCCCACAAAACCTGGGTGTCATCTTGGCACAGTTTCCTAACTTCAATGAACTTTTTCAGGTTTTGACGTTCAAATAAACATGGTCTCCCACTTTAAATTCCAAGTGTCTTCTTTTCTGATCTGCATAGTGTTGGCGACAGAAGTCACTTCTTGATTGCAGCAGGAGCAGAGCCCGACGCCCATCAGTTTTATGTCACAATAGTTTGTAATGGGTATAAAAAGGAGTGATTGAATGGAAGTAAACTCAGAGAGAAGCAAAGGTCTGTTGTCAACATCAGGTTTCCAGCAGACTGTAGAAGAAGGCATCCAAACACAAGATCTTCTTGCGCTCAAACACAGAAAACCAGAGAATACAATAATGCATAAATAAATCCTTTATCATGACATAATTGCAATAATCCGCACGAATCATTCGTTCACGAACTCCCTTAGCATGAGACGAAAATTAGATGAAGTAAGAAAGACTGTCTGTCATAAAGAAAGAAATATCATATACAGATGCATAACCAGAGAACTAGAGTCTGTGCTAAAACTTTACAATCGGGAGCTCTGCTCTACCATCGATCTATTACAAAATACCAAGAATGAGTCTATATACTCAGAAAAATTCGCCTATCAGAGGCATGTTCATTCATCCAAGGCGTGGTGTCCCTTTAGTCGAATTCAGACGGATAAATTTCGTCAGATGCCGCCTTAACTGCGCATGGCTCTTGTAGGGGAGGTAGTTGCAACATTAAAGGCCAACATGGCGTGCATAGACTTTCTCTAGTCAGATGAGGACCAACCATGACCCTTTGGAGAAAATTAGTGTATAGGACCGTCTCGGAAAGACTGTCTGCTGGAAACCCCATACCTTGCATTCAATAAGTGAGCTGAGGTTTCAACAACCTCTGTTTAGCTTCATTTAATTATTTAGCGAGGACCAGGATTGAAGTCGGGATGAACTGGTCTTGGAATACGTGGTATCCCCTTCTGTGGAAAAACCCGACGCTTTGGCACCTTCACATAACTCTCTTCCTTTCTCAAGTGACCGCGGGTCCCACCTTCGGCGCTTTCAGCGCTATCGGGGTTCGGGGTTTCGAGATGTGGAACAACATGAAACTCTCACCCCTTGAAATTATGAATGCCGAAACGTCGATGCAACTAGATCTCGTGCCACGCATCCTCTGGATGGACGGCTGCTATTCTCCCCGGCACATTATGGGCACGATCTATTTGCGCTATTCTCGGCGCAACTCCGCTAGCCGCGATTTCCAGCCAGCTGTTAATCTAATCATATGGATGGATCCAGACCATTGGCACTATAATCTTGCCTGCTCGCGTGATTTTAAGTCCGAAAAGGACTTCTTCTGTGCGTTGTGCTTGGGTGCTCCTTGTGCAACCTATAGACCTAGATATCCCGATGCCGAAGACAAGAATTGTCGCTAACATTAGGCTCCATGGGGGATAGATTCATCCCTGTGATGCTCTAAGAACTCATTTTGCAGTTCCAGTGCCTTGCTGTTGGGCTATGGAGTCATTTTCAAAACATCGCGCTGCTGAAAAATACAGGCTGAAAAATAAAAGTAACAAAATAAAGCTTCATTCTCAAAGGAGCTTATTTATATATAGTCCTAATGCTAATAAAATATTTTACATGGGCTAGGTGAAAGAAAACTTCCACCATAGCCATTCAAGCAGCTTCCTGGATAGAAACTCCTTCCTTCTGTCGATGATCACCAAGAGATAGTGTAACCGTGACAGCAGAACGACTACATTCTTCAACTTCTCCTTATAGGGTGAAGTTGATATGGAATAGGGTGGCTCCAAGGCATAAAGGACATGCCACTCCATGTATTCGCCGACGGGGTCATAGAATGAGTGGCGAATTTCGGAAAATTGGTGACAAGCAGCCTCCTCCGCTACATAGTTGCTCACATGTGGTTGAATATCTTTGATAAGCACAGGTGAGTGGAAAACTGTCGTAGGCTCACTGATCTTAGGTGGTAGCTTCTCACTGACTGGATCTGGAATGAAATATGTGCTCAGTTGTTCCTCTGGTTCCTTTTCCTCTTCTTAGCTCTCCCCAGGGTCAGATTTGTATTCATCATAAATAGGGACCATGTGGTGGTTCTGCTTGCTGACTGTCTCTTCAGTATATTTATAGTGATCAAATGTAGGATAAGCTTACTGCTCATCATCACTATAATATACATCAAAGAGGGGTTGTTCTTCATTTCTATGCCCCTTCTCCAGAACAGTGATCCCATCAAAAATTTCTGTTTCAGGGACAGTGGGACCTGCTGCTTCTGGCTGCTCATACATGATCCTTTTCTCTTTAATTTCAGGTAAAAATATATCATGAGAAACCCCCTAGGGGAAAAGAGAAGAAACCTCTTCCACAGCTAACCCCTCTTTTAAAAAGAGGGGATCTTCGTCATCATGAGCAGAGCTTCTAGGAACATCTGCTTCAACCTGATATCCAAGTGAGTCATCTACCATGGACCACATTTTCTCTATAAACTCACAATTTCTACAAGAGGCATGTTGATCGTTATGGGCATCTAAAAGAATAGAGGCATCTGATATGATGTCAGATGCTTCCGTTTTAGGGCTAACACAATTAATATCATTCAACACCTCCATATTTTCCTAGAAAATGCTTTCCTCCACAGTAAAAGCTTCATCATGGACATGGTCTTCAGAGCCAGCAGAGGCTTCATGAAGCGAAGAAAACTCCTCACAACAGTTTTCATACAAACAATCAGCTGGAAAATAATCTTTACAAAATGAATTGAAAGTTGTATGAAAACCTGTTAAAGAGCAGATGCTCATAGCGAGAAGAGATCAACACCACTCAAGAGCAACTCCCTTCAATGAATACCTGAAGAGATTAATCCGGACATCCTCATGCGTGATATTGTGTCAGTGAATAGCCTCATGGAAGTCTAGTAAATGATCAGCTGGTTCCTCCCACCTTGTTGCATGAAATTCGGGGAGGAAATCTTCCCATTGGTCTCTATCAGGAAGTGCATTAGGAAACCCAACTATCTGGGAAAAGTCACAGAAAGCAAACCTTTGAGCCATAATTTTTTCCATATCGAAACAATGGAGTCGCCAATCGATCCTCGAATCATGGAGTCGCCAGGTGAAAGATGTGCAACTTCAAATATGCCTGGTCCTTGTTCACCATCAAAGGCCAGATCTTAACGTTGTCGTTACCCCAGAAAGCTCCTCAAGCTGAGAAAGCAGCTGCTGGAACCTTCTCGAGACAACTCCTTAGGGTCAGCTTTCAGGTGTGCTAAAAGTAGCCACAGCGGAAATAGTGGAGTGGAAACAATGGAGTCGCCAGGTGCACAGTAGCAATCTTCAAAGGCTCTGATACCCGATGCACCTTCAAAATCAGAGGCTCAATGTCATTCTGCCCAGGGAAAATCTTCAACTTCGTCCCCGGCAACGGTGCCAGAAATGTTGGCGACGGAAGTCACTCCTTGATTGCAGCAGGAGAAGAGCCCGATGCCCATCAGTTTAATGTCACGATAGTTTGTAATGGGTATAAAAAGGAGTTATCAAATGGAAGTAAACTCAGACGATATCGTTTGAACTCTGAAACTAGGACAAGAATGCATGGGCAGGTGAGGTCTTGCATGAACTTCAGACAGTGAGGTGTAGTAAGGGTGAGTAGGGGGAAGACTTATATCAGAGAGAAGCAAAGGTCTATTGTCAACATCAGGTTTCCAGCAGACTGTAGAAGAAGGCATCCAAATACAAGATCTTCTTGCGCTCAAACACAGAAAACCAGAGAATACAATAATGCATAAATAAATCCTTTATCATGACATAATTGCAATAATCCACACGAATCATTCATTCACGAACTCCCTTAGCATGAGACAAAAATTAGACGAAGTAATAAAGACTATCTGTCATAAAGCAAGAAATCTCATATACAGATGCATAACCAAAGAACTAGAGTCTGTGCTAAAACTTTACAATCAGGAGCTCTGCTCTA
Source organism: Picea engelmannii (assembly GCA_009831015.1). Taxonomy (NCBI): domain Eukaryota; kingdom Viridiplantae; phylum Streptophyta; class Pinopsida; order Pinales; family Pinaceae; genus Picea; species Picea engelmannii. Next base: position 142,608 of record ML782811.1, read on the forward strand.
CCATCGATCTATTACAAAATACCAAGACTGAGTCTATATACTCAGAAAAATTCACCTATCAAAGGCATGTTCAGTCATCCAAGGCATGGTGTCCCTTCAGCCGAATTCGGATGGATAACTTTCATCAGACGCCGCCTTAACTACGCATGGCTCCTACAGGGGAGATAGTTGCAACATTAAAGGCCAACATGGTGTGCGCAGACTTTCTCTGGTCAGATGAGGACTAGCCATGACCCTTTGCAGAAAATCAGTGTATAGGATCGTCTTGGGAAAAATGTCTGCCAGAACCCCCATACCTTGCATTCAATAAGTGAGATGAGGTTTCAACAACCTTTGTTCAGCTTCCTTTAATTATTTAGCGAGGACCAGGATCGAAGTTGGGCAAAACTGGTCTTGGAAGACATGGTATCCCCTTCTGTGGAAAAACCCGACACTTTGGCACCTTAGCATAACTCTCTTCCTTTCTCAAGTGACCGCGGGTCCCACCTTCGGCGCTTTCGACGCTATCGGGGTTCGGGGTTTCGAGATGTGGAACAACATGAAACTCTCACCCCTCGAACTTTCGAATGCTGAAACGCCGATGCGACTAGATCTCGCGGCATGCATCCTCTGGATGGACGGCTGCTATTCTCCCCTGCACACTATGGGCACGATCTATTTGCGCTATTCTCGTTCCAACTCTGCTATCTGCGATTTCCTGCCAGCCGTTAATCTGCTCATATGGATGCATCCAAACCGTTGACACTATAATCCTACCTGCTTGCTTGATTTTAAGTCCGAAAAGGACTTATTCTGTGCGTTGCGCTTGGGCGCTCCTTGTGCAACCTACAGACCTGGATATCCCAATGCCGAATACAAGAATTTCCGCTAACACATAGCTCTTCTGTCTATCTAGGGATTCTTTCAAGTTCTATTGTACCTTCCTTACCATGTTCTCCATTTCTTGGAGCATCTCTGGTCCAACCATGAGTCTGTCAGCTGGGTTATCACAACTAATTGGAGCCATACACTTTCTGATGTATAGTACTTCAAAAGGGCTTAACTTGGTCAAAGTTTGGTACCCATTGTTTTATGCAAATTCTACCAAGTGCAGGTAGTCTTCCCACCTATTCGGTTTGGTTCTTACGTACATGCGGAGCATATCCTCTACGATTTGGTTTGTCCTTTCAATCTGTCCATCTGTTTGTGGATGACAACTCGTACTGAAATTCAAATTAGTATTTATCCCTGCAAACAATTCCTTCCAAAAAGAGGATGTGAATTTTACGTCTTTATCTGAAATCACCATTTTAGGAATACCATGTAGTCTAAAAATTTCTTTCATGAATATTTCAACAATGTTTATAGCTTTAAAAGTAGACTTTACAGGAATAAAGTGTGCATACTTACTGAGTTTATCGATTACAACCATGATAGAATCATTCTGTTTCTGAGTTTTAGGCAAACTTGTTATAAAGTCTAGCGATATGGTCTCCCATTTCCATTCTGGTACTGGTAATGGTTGTAATAGGCTGGCTGGATGTTGGTGCTCAACCTTGACCTGCTGACAATCTTGGCACCTAGCCAAGTATTCTGTCGTTTCGCCCTTCATATTGGGCAAGTAAAATAGTTTTCTAAGTGTTGTTATTGTTTTTTGGTATCCTGGATGGCCAGGATATGGTTTCTTATGCACTTCATCCAAGACTATTAATTTTAACTCTGCTGAATCTGGTATGTAAAGTTTGTTTTTAAATCGTAATAGTCCCTTCTTGTTGATACTTAGATCTGGCTTATCTGAGTTTGCGGTACTGTGTTGTAATTCTGCCATTATTTTAGTGTAATTTTCGTCCTTAATACCTGTCGTCCTTATTCTTTGTTCCAGATCACTTTCTGCCCTGCTGATATTTATCTCAAATAACCCATGGACACTTCTTCTTAAAGCCTCTGCTACCTTATTTTCCTTACCCTTGATATGTATTACCTCGAAGTCGAATTCGCTCAAGGAGGCTAGCCATCTTGCTTGTCTTGCATTAAGATCTGGTTGTCTAAACAGATATTTCACCCCGTTATTATCCGTCAATAGTAAAACTTTCTTTCCCATTATGTAGTGTCGCCACATTTTTAAGGTGTGTATTACCACTGCCAATTCTATGTCATGAGTGACATAATTTCGATCATGTTCTTTTAATTTCCGGGACTCATAACAAATAACGTGTCCTTCCTGAGTTAGGACACCACCTAGTCCTTCTTTACTTGCATCAACACATATGGTGAAGTCCTTATCTAGGTATGCTACCTTCAATATGGGTGCAGTTGTCAATAATTCCTTCAGCTTGTTAAAACTATCTTGACATTTCTCTGACCAGTTAAACTTGGTCCCTTTCTTTTGTAATGACGTGATAGGGTAGGCTATCTTGGAAAACCCTTCTATAAATTTGCGATAATATCCAGTGATTCCCATGAATGACCAGATATCTGCTACATCCTTAGGTACTAACCATTCCATAATGGATTTTATCTTCTCCGTGTCTACAAAAATGCCTTCTGTTGAAATTACATGTCCTAGATATTGTATTTCCTTTTGATAAAAGTCACACTTGTCAAATTTGGCATACAGTTTGTGTTTCCTCAACGTTTGGAGAACTATTCTTAAGTGTTCATCATGTTCTTCCTTTGTTTTAGAATAGACCAGAATATCGTCGATAAATACTACTACGAACTTGTCTAAGTACTGACTGAAAATACTGTTCATTAGGCACATAGACGTGGCTGGTGTGTTAGTGAGTCCGAAAGGTATGACTACGAATTCGTAGTGTCCATATCTTGTTCGAAAATATGTTTTGTTTATGTCCTCATCTTTTATCCTAACTTGGTGATAACCGGATCGTAAGTCCAACTTTGAAAAGACCTTGGCCCCACCCACTTGATCGAACAGATCATTTATCCTTGGTAAGGGGTATTTGTTCTTAATAGTCATTTTGTTTAGTTGTCTATAATCGATACATAGTCTTAGAGTACCGTATTTATTTTTCACAAAGAGGATTGGTGCCCCCCATAGTGAAACACTTGGTCTCATATACTCTTTGTCCAACAATTCCTGTAATTGTATTTTTAATTCTGTTAGTTCGGGTAGACTCATTCGGTAAGGTGATTTTGAGATAGGGGTTGAACCAGGTAGTAGGTCTATGGAGAATTCTATTTCCCTTCTAGGAGGTAATTCTGGTTTCTCATCCACAAACATGTCTCTAAAATAACGTAGGATAGCAAAATCTTCTAACTTTGGCTTATCTTTTTTTTCTAACAGATTCGTTACTTGGATGACATAAACTTGACATCCATTTCTCATACATTTCTTGAGTTGCATCGCTGAAACTTGTCTTACTGATACAGGTTTTGGTACACCTTGGGATATTCTAGTAATGCCAAAATCATCTTTATAGTTAAGTAACTTTGTATAACAATCTAGTACTGATTTGTGCTGCTCCAACGAATCCATCCCGATAATCATATTGTAAGATCCTAGTGGTAGGATGTTCAGATTTAACCTTATAATTTGACCATCTAAGCTGAACTCAAAATCAAAAATAAATTCAACTACTTTCCTTTTAGTTCCTGTTGCTAGTTGTACCAGCCATGATTTTGCGTGCTTCAGTTTCTTAAGTTTGTTTGACTCTACTACTTCAGGAGTAATATAACTTAACGTAGCTCCAGGATTAATTAAAACAAAAATTTGAGAGTTATTGATTTTACCTTCGATCTCTATCACAGAGGACTGGTGGTCAGCTTACCGACCATCTATGGATGCATTTATCCGATGCAGGCTTCTTCCCACGTCACCCATCGTCGAGGCTTCCTACAAATTATGAACAATAGTTCTGTTTGTTGAAATTAAACATGTATAGTTCCTCCTTACATGAGGTTCTCCACATTGCCAGCACTTTAATGGCTCGCGGGTGCTATCCCCAAACTTCTTCGTTCCCAGATTTACTAGTTTATTGCCTTGCGTATTTGGATGATTGGAGTGAAAATCCTTTCTCTAAAATCTTTTTGCTGCATTCCGATAAGGAGTTGGATGGTATCCCTTCTTCCGTTGGTCCATTCGATCTTGTTTCTTATCCTTCCAAGCTTTGGGAAAATATGCCCACTATTTATACTGGTCATAGCACATTCGTTCTTTCCTGAATACTTCACTCAAGGATTTCGGGTTGTCAAACTCAATTCTGTCCCTGTAGGAATGTGGTAAACAACTTAAGAACCACTGGATTTTTACCTTATCCTCCTAGATGTATGGTATGAACCTTAGTAGTTCCAGAAATTTGTTTATAAGGTCCTCCATCGTCATTTGTCCAAGTCAGGTCTTGCCACCAAATGCTGGTCTTCCCTTTCAGATTGTAGATGGCCATTTTGACCTTCATTTTGTTGAAATAGTTGTAGATCTGGAAGTATTTTTTGATGTCCAACAACCATGCCTCAAATTCTTCTCTTGTCCCAGATTCTCCATCAAAGGTAGCTGGTTTAATCTTCTTAAATTCTCCTTCAAGGTGGTCTACTTGTTTTCTTTTTTTGTCTGTTTTAATTTTGTCTTCAGTTGGAGGTGTTCCTTCAGACAAACTGCCTCCTTTTTTTGTTTCTGTCCCAGATTTCTTGGAGGCCTTTTTGCTGACCTCTTCGTCATGGTCTTCGTCCTTTGGGATTTTCTTGGTCACTATACTACGCAACATGACTTCATTTATCTCCTATTGTTCCTGCTGTGCTTTCTTCAATTTCTCATTGTCTGTTTTGAAAACTTGCAGCTCAACAATAAGATTCCTCATTGTTTCTAGTACTTTCATAGGAGAGCTTCCGTCACTATTCTGTCTGGGATCTCCATGAGGTCCATGTTCTGGATCTCCTTCCATTCTGATTTCTGCATCATCCTAAGCTGCCATAATTCACACAAAACATAAATTTTTTCTGTTTGTAACAAAAAGGATTATTAGTTTCTCATAGATCGAAATATGTGATAAGAAACTAATGAGGCCCTGTTTAGGTCCAATGTTGTAACCTTTTTGCTCTGATACCATATGTAATATTTCCCGGAATTCCCAAACTTAAAAAAAAAAATTAAGTATTATTATTTATCTTATTAGTTTTACCATGCTTATAACATACTCATATCACAATCGTATAGTGCTTTGATAAAAGTCTAGTTGTTTATTATCTCACCCTTAGACATAATATGATGCATAAATCTCCTTACTACATCATTGAAAAAGGGGTTTGGACTTAAGGCTATCAGAACTAATTCACATACCTGCATAAATAATATTCTTGTTGTGTACCATAATCGTACTTCGAAGGGTATCATTTAACCTTTGCTTAGCGCGACTACAAGATTTGTACAAGAATGTTGGGTTACTTACACAGAACTTTAGTGGCTACTTCATGACATCTTTAGGTCCGATTCCTATTCCGAGCGGATTTGATAACAATCTCTATTCTTTCTTGAGTGTAAAGTATAACGATTAGGAATTAGAGCGGCCACTCTAGTTCCGTAAGTGCGGAGTGTCTTTGTATATGCAGAGTCGTTGTGATATACGCATAGAACTGGCATTAGTTAGTTAGGGATTTTGCAAAGGTACACATGGTTCTTCCTAAAACTGGAAATGAAGTTGGAGTGACTAGTTTTCGGATGCAACTTTCTAGTCCGCCAAATAAATATTAAATGGAAAGAACACATGCAAGGATTAAATCAAAGTCTCAATTGGCTGTTGTTCTCATTCATTAATTAGTGACGGGAAATACAGGAACAAGAGTTGTGTATTAAATAAAGTTCTGACTCTTACATTAAAATCTCTCTACATCACCTTTCCTCGGCCTCCTGTTCGACTTGTGTTCCCATCAATTCTTTGCCACCTTGCCCTAACCACATGGATATGGTACTTTACACTGTTCCCGGGACAAGTACTCGCATGGCTAGCATTCAACGCTCTCTTGGGTTGTATGATTTGGTGGTAATCCCTTATTGCCAATGTTACTGTTACCGCCTCTAGTGTTAGACTCAGGCATCGATGGAATTACTTGCTCTGTGTGGGAGGGAGTCGTCTATCCACCCCGCTCTTAACCTGGTAAGTTTATTTGAACCATGTTATAATGCATGTGTATTAAGAATGTTTAAGTAACTACTGGCTAAAATTTTAATGAAGTTTTTCTTTTGGCAGTCTTCGTTGTTCTGTGAGATTCCCATCTAAGATTTATCAAACTTGGAATAATTTTCCCTATGTTTTTTGGTTGGATTAGTTAAGGTACTATTCCTTGTGGAAATCTCTCTTGTTGTTCTCCAAATTCCTCTAAATTGTTCACTAGTTACCAGGTCTGTCTTATTATCTTGGAATAGTGGAGGTATTACAGACGAAAGAGGTCTTGGCTAGTTCTTCTTACATCAGTCAGTGGTAAAAAAAAGTTTTTCTTCGGGGTTCTATCATTTGGAAGGGAAAGGATTCAGACATGTCCATCTCCATACCTAGATCTTACTGAGGGGAACCCGGGACTGCAAATGTCCTCTCGGTCTATAGTTCTGAATTCTTTTCCTATACTGTGTTGGATATTTTATTCGCGGGACAAGGTTTTCCTCAAAAACCCATCACTCTGGAGTCCTGTCACGATCCTATGTCTATTATTCTGTTTCTAGATTTTATACCTTTTTTTTTTTTCTTTAGCGTAAACAAAATTCATCGGCCTCCATGCAAGGTGGATTCTATCCGCCGTATAAGTTTTGAAAGGGGAAGGAAAGAGGTTTTCTATGTGTGATGAATTTAAGGTCTATGGTTAAATTGACAGCATTCGTTTCCTTTCCATCATGTTGATTCTATCTGTGGGCATAAATTTTCAGAGAGAAATAGTTATGTTTTAGTTTTGAGAAAGTGTTTTCTTTCGCCAAAAGACATTCAAACAGTAATATTCTTTATATCAGTAAGATTGCATGTTGTACCGTGATGCTTTCAAGATCTGGTTGTATAAGTCTCTGAATTAGTTTATAAATAGCGTATCTTTGAGAGAAAGATTTGGAATATTATCTAAGGGTGGGGCCCTATTGTATGCAAGGGTACCCATCAGGACACTATCATCCCATCTCCCCCTTTCGAGCCACCAGACAGAGCTTCAAATATGCCGCAAAAGGAAAGGTGAACTCCATCCCTCGAGTTAAGTACAGATTCTTAAATATATCTATGGCAACTTTATTTCCCTTTCCTCTGTTATGGACTCTGTTGTGTGTTTTCACAATGATCTTCTTGATTACAAATTTTTATGCGGTTATTAATTTTAATCTCTACATTTTCTTGCAGGGTCTCTTCCTCTCCGAGATTCCCAGGTTTACGAGGGCTTCAAATCCCATAAAAGGTATTCGGTTTCCAAGATAGGGCTTTGTTGAGATCATGCAACAACAATGTCTATCTTAGGATTACATTTTTCGAATCTTAAAGTCGGACAAATGACTTAATCTCTGTAATTGCGTTGTCAGAATAAAGGGGAGGAACTTCCATTATTCAACACCTGATAAGAATGCTACCTATCATGGTTGGGTGTAGAATATTTCCTGTTGTTTTGATTTTGGAACTTTAGACAGGTCAAGCATGATTATATAGGTATCTCTCCATGGGGGATTCCTCTTACTTTTATAGCGACAAATAATAATCCTTGGTTCGGCGAAGTGCTCGACCGTATATATATACTTTGGGTATTATTACAGTTCTGTCCTGATATATATATATATATATATATATATATATATATATATATATATATATATGTTATGATCATTATTACAATTCAGACTATGGAAGATTTACTTTGAATTTTCCGTGTGTTCTCTATAAGAATGGCCCGACAGTATGAGTCGTTAGATTTTTCCTTTAGAGAAATAGAGATGTTAGATACAGTCGTTATTTGTTAATAGGGTTTCAGATTTGCTTAAATTTCAGATTTGCCAAACCTTACGCATCTGGTATTTCGTTTGCATGTTGGTGATGCATACTATATATCATATATGGACAGACATATATAATATTTACCATTCCTGTTGCTTCAGTTTTGTTGTACCGATTCCTAAAAATAGTGTACTTTGTATAGATATATAAATATATATAAATGTAGCATATATGGCATATTTTCCTGTACACATCTTTATGAAAATCCTGTATATTTTACTTCTGAATTTACTAGTACATGAGTTGAGACTCCTATGTATACTATAACTACCTACAACAATATAATTATTCATAGATGATCCCAATCGCATCATGCATAGTATTAGTTTACTCAACAGAATTAAAAGTGTGATTTAACCTAGAGGTTATCCTATCACAGGAGTAATGAAATTCTGCAGGAATAGTTCTTCCGTTAATACATCCAATTACATTAGTATTTACTCAGCATTATGTTCCAACAAAAATAATCCATTCCTAATTGATGAATAGGAGGTATTTGGTCAGTTTCTAATCACAACAACATTCAACCAGGATTCATTCATAGAAATAAATAAAATGCATATCTATTAGTGATCATAATATTTAACAAAAGACATAGTAGAATAACTTATCTGAATCAATTCGCGTGAAGACAAAGGGAACAACCACGTTCCTCCCAACTGTAGAATAGGGAAGCCAAATCTCTTGTCCTATTCACCCCCTAGCCTGACCATGAATCCATGAGGGCAAACTTGGAATTTCCTCTTCAACAATGTATTCCTCTGTCAGTAACCTCCTCCTTGCCTCACACTCAGCAAGTAGTGTTCATAACAACAAGTGATAATTCTTTTTCCCCATCATACTTAGCAGTTTCCTGCCTCCTCACATATGCTATTTATCTAGACCATTTGCCTAGGTCCTTTTCCCTCTCTTGGGAATTTTCACAGCTTTCTAAATCCCTGATTTTTAGGGGCTGCCAATGGCCAAATCTATGATTTTCCACTTGTAACAATCATCCCAGAGGCAGTTCCAACATGTTCCCCACTCATAGAGTCATGGTCAGCTGATTTTAACATGGCTGTTGCATTTGTCCTCCTGCAATCAATATAAAATATTCTGTTTTTATACAAGTGTCATAGTAAAAAAAGTTAGTTGGGTCAAATCAGATCTCTACCCAACAGTCATAATAATTAATTACAATTATCAAATTCGAAATTCGAAATTGCCATAAATGGAAAAAAAATTCCAATTTCAAATTTACTAAAAACAGAATAATTTTCTAACAAATTTAAATTTCAAAAATACTTTATTTTGGGGGATGTTACATCCTTTCCCCCTTCATTAAAAAACTGTCCTCAGTGTTCATTCCTTTCTTGGAACAGGACTGGATGAGATTTCCACAAATCTCCCTCCAATTCCCAAGTGGCTTCCTCAGGACTAAAGTGATTCCATTGCACCTTTACCTGAGCGACGACTCTGTTCCAAAGTGCTATTTCTCTCCGGTCCAGAATACGCAGGGGTTCCACTTACACCAAGTTCCAATCAATCATATGAGTAGGGTCATGAACATACTTTTTCAACAATGAAACATGAAATACATTATGAATTCTTATTTAGTTGGAAGTGCAAGTTGGTATGCTACAGGTCCAATTCAAGCTAGTATCTCAAAGGGCCCACAAAACCTGGGTGCCATCTTGGAATAGTTTCCTAACTTCAACAAACTTTTTTGGGCTTTGACCTTCAAATAAACATGGTCTCCCACTTGAAATTCCAAGTGTCTTATTTTCTGATCTGCATAGCTCTTCTATCTGTCTTGGGCTTCTTTCAAGTTATGTTGTACCTTCCTTACAATGTTCTCCATTTCTTGGAGCATCTCTGGTCCAACCATGAGTCTGTCGGTCGGGTTATCCCATGTTATTGGAGTCATACACTTTCTCTCGTATAATACTTTGAAAGGGATTAACTTAGCCGAAGTTTGGTACCCATTGCTATATGCAAATTCTACCAAGTGCAGGTAGTCTTCCCACTTGTTCGGTTTGGTTCTTACGTACATGCGGAGCATATCCTCTACGATTTGGTTTGTCCTTTCGATCTGTCCATCCGTTTGTGGATGATAACTCGTACTGAAATTCAAATTAGTATTTATCCCTGCAAACAATTCCTTCCAAAAAGAGGATGTGAATTTTACGTCTCTATCTGAAATCACCATTTTAGGAATACCATGTAGTCTAAAAATTTCTTTCATGAATATTTCACTAATGTTTATATCTTTAAAGGTAGACTTTACAGGAATAAGGTGTGCAGACTTACTGAGTTTATCGATTACAACCATGATAGAATCATTATGTTTATGAGTTTTAGGAAAACCTGTTATAAAGTCCAACAATATGGTCTCCCATTTCCATTCTGGTACTAGTAATGGTTGTAATAGGCTGGCTTGATGTTGGTGCTCGACCTTGACCTACTGACAATCTTGGCACCTAGCCAAGTATTCTTTTGTTTTGCCCTTCATATTGGGCCAGTAAAATAGTTTTCTAAGTGTTGTTATTGTTTTCTAGTATCCTGGATGGCTAGAATATGGTTTCTTATGCACTTCGTCCAAGACTATTAATTTTAACTCTGTTGAATCTGGTATGTAAAGTCTGTTTTTAAATCGTAATAGTCCCTTCTTGTCGATACTTAGATCTGGCTTATCTGAGTTTGCGGTACTGTGCTGTAATTCTGCCATTATTTTAGTGTAATTTCCGTCGTTAATACCTACCGTCCTTATTTTTTGTTCTAGATCACTTTCTGCCCTGTTGATATTTATCTCAGATAACCCATGGACTCTTCTGCTTAAAGTGTCTGCTACCTTATTTTCCTTACCCTTGATATGTCTGACCTCGAAGTCAAATTCGCTCAAGAAGGCTAGCCATATTTCTTGTATTGCATTAAGATTTGGTTGGCTAAATAGATATTTCACCCCGCTATTATCCGTCAATAGTAAAAAATTTCTTCCCATTATGTAGTGTCACCACATTTTTAAGGCATGTATTACCGCTGCCAATTCTAAGTCATGAGTGACATAATTTCGCTCATGTTCTTTTAATTTCTGGGACTCATAACAAATAACGTGTCATTCCTGAGTTAGGACACCACCTAGTCCTTCTTTACTTGCATCAACACATACGTTGGAGTCCTTATCTGGGTCTGCTACCTTCAATATGGGTGCAGTTGTCAATAATTCCTTCAGCTTGTTAAAACTGTCTTGACATTTCTCTGACCAGTTAAACTTGGTCCCTTTCTTTTTTAATGACGTGATAGGGTAGGCTATCTTGGAAAACCCTTCTATAAATCTGCGATAATATCCGATGATTCCCATGAATGACTATATATCCGCTACATCCTTAGGTACCGGCCATTCCATAATGGCTTTTATCTTCTCTGGGTCTACAACAGTGCCTTCTGCTGAAATTACATGTCCTAGATATTGTATTTCCTTTTGATAAAAGTCACACTTGTCACATTTGGCGTACAGTTTGTGTTTCCTCAATGTTTGCAGAACTATTCTTAAGTGTTCATCATGTTCTTCCTTCGTTTTAGAATAGACCAGAATATCATCGATAAATACTACTACGAACTTGTCTAAGTACTTACTGAAAATACTGTTCATTGGGCACATAAACGTGGCTGGTGCATTAGTGAGTCCGAAAGGTATGACTATGAATTCGTAGTGTCCATATCTTGTTCGAAAATCTATTTTTTTTATGTCCTTGTCTTTTATCCTAACTTGCTGATAACCAGATCGTAAGTCCAACTTTGAAAAGACCTTGGCCCCACCTACTTGATCGAACAGATCATTGATCCTTGGTAAGGGGTATTTTTTCTTAATAGTCATTTTGTTTAGTTATCTATAATGGATACATAGTATTATAGTACCGTCTTTCTTTTTCACAAAGAGGATTGGTGCCCCCCATGGCGAAACACTTGGTCTGATATACTCTTTGTCCAACAATTCCTGTAATTGTATTTTTAATTCTGTCAGTTCGGGTAGAATCATTCGGTAAGGTGCTTTTGAGATAGGGGTTGAACTAGGTAGTAGGTCTATGGAGAAGTCTATTTCCCTTCTAGGAGGTGATTCTGGTATCTCATCCACAAACATGTCTCTAAAATCACGTAGGACAACAAAGTCTTCTAACTTTGGCTTATATTATTTTTCTAACAGATTCGTTACTTGGATGGCATAAACTTGACATCCCTTTCTCATACATTTCTTGAGTTGCATCGTTGAAACTTGTCCGACTGATACATGTTTTGGTATACCTTAGGTTGTTCTAGTAATGCCAAAATCGTCTTTATAGTTAAGTAACTTTGTATAACAATCTAGTACTGCTTTGTGTTGCTCCAACCAATCCATCCCGATAAATATATCGTAAGATCCTAGTGGTAGGGTGTTCAGATTTATCCTTATAACTTGACCATCTAAGCTGAGCTCAAAATCAGAAATGAATTCAACTACTTTCCTTTTAGTCCCTGTTGCTAGTTGTACCAGCCATGACATTGCGTGCTTCCATTTCTTAAGTTTGTTTGACTATACTACATTAGGAGTAAGACAACTTAACGTAGCTCCAGGATGAATTAAAACAAAAATTCGAGAGTTATTGATTTTACCTTCGATATCTGCCATAGAGGACTGGTGGTCAGCTTGTTGGCCATCTATGGCTACATTTATCTGATGCAGGCTTCTGCCCATGTCACCCACCGTCGAGGCTTCCTGCAAATTATGAATAGCAGTTTTGTTTGCTGAAATTAAACATGGACAGTTCCTCCTTAGATGAGGTTCTCCACATTCCCGTCACTTTAATGGCTTGTGGGTGTTATCCCCAAACTTCTTCATTCCCAGATTTACTGGTTTACCACTGCCTTGTGTATTCGGATGATTAGAGTGAAAAGCCTTTCTCGGAAATCTTTTTGCTGCATTCCGATAAGGAGCTGGCTGGTATCCCTTCTTTCATTGGTCCATTTGATCTTGTTTCTTATCCTTCCAGGCTTTGGGAAACTCTGCCCATTGTTTATATTGGTCATAGCACATTCGTGCTTTCCTGAATACTTCACTCAAGGATTTGGTGTTGTCAAACTCAATTCTGTCCCTGTCAGACTGTGGTAAACAACTTAAGAACCACTGGATTTTTACCTTATCCTCCTGGATGTACGGTACGAACCTTAGAAGTTATGGAATTTTTTTTATAAGGTCCTCCATCGTCATCTATCCTAGTCAGGTCTTGCCACCAAATGCTGGACTTCCCTTTCAGATTGTAGATGGCCATTCTGACCTTCATATTGCTGGAATAGTTGTAGATATGGAAGTATTTTTTGATGTCCAACAACCATGCCTCGACTTATTCTCCTGTCCTGGATTTTCCATCAAAGGTAGTTGGTTTAATCTTTTTAAATTCTCCTTCAAGGTGGTCTACTTGTTTTCTTTTTCTGTCTGTTTTAGTTTTGTCTTCAGCTGGAGGTGTTCCTTCAGACGAACTGTCTCTTTTTTTGTTTCTGGCCCAGAGTTCTTGGAGGCCCTTTTGCTGAGCTCTTCGTCATGGTCTTCGTCCTTTGGGATTTTCTTGTTCACTATACTACACAACAGGACTTCATGTATCTCCTATTGTTCCTACTGTGCTTTCTTCAATTTCTCATTGTCTGTTTTGAAAGCTTGCAACTCAACAATAAGATTCCTCATTGTTTCCAGTACTTCCATAGGAGAGATTCCGTCACTATTCTGTCTGGGATCTGCATGAGGTCCCTGTTTTGTTTCTCCTTCCACTCTAATTTCTGCATCATCCTGAGCTGCCATAATTCACACAAAACATAAATGTTTTATGTTTGTAACAAAAAGGTTTATTAGTTTCTCATAGATCAAAATATGTGCTAAGAAACTAATGAGGCCCTATTCAGGTCCAGTGTTGTAACCTTTTTTCTCTGATACCATATGTAATATTTCCCAGAATTCCCAAACTTAAAAAAAATAAATTAAGTATTATTATTTATCTTATTAGTTTTACCATGCTTATAACATACTTATATCACAATTGTATAGTGATTTGATAAAAGTCTAGTTGTTTATTATCTCACCCTTAGACATAATATGATGCAGAAATATCCTTACTACATCATTGAAAAAGGGGTTTGGACTTAAGGCTGTCAGAATTAATTCACATACCTGCATAAATAATATTCTTGTTGTGTACCATAATCGTACTTTGAAGGGTATCATTTAACCTTTTCTTAGCATGACTACATGATTTGTACAAGTCTGTTGGGTTACTTACATAGAACTTTAGTGGCTACTTCATGACATCTTTAGGTCTGATTCCTATTCCGAGCGGGTTTGATAACAATCTATATTCTTTCTTGAGTGTAAAGTATAAAAATTAGGAATTAGATCGGCCACTCTAGTTCCGTAAGTGTGGAGTGTCTTTGTATACGTGGAGTCGTTGTGATATACACATAGAACTGGCATTAGGTAGTTAGGGTTTTTGCAAAGGTACACATGGTTCTTCCTAAAACTGGAAACGAAGTTGGAGTGACTAGTTTTCGGATGCAACTTTCTAGTCCGCCAAATAAATATTAAATGGAAAGAAAACATGCAAGGATTAAATCAAAGTCTCAACTGGCTGTCGTCCTCATTCATTAATTAGTGATGGGAAATACAAGAACAAGAGTTGTGTATTAAATAGAGTTCTAACAGTTACATTAAAATCTCTCTCCAGCGCCCTTCCTCGGCCTCCTGTTCGACTTGTGTGCCCATTAATTCTTTGCCACCTTGCCCTAACCACATGGTTATGGTACTTTACATTGTTCCCGGGACATGTACTCGCATGGCTAGCATTCAACGCTCTCTTGGGTTGTATGATTTGGTGGTAATCCCTTATTGCCAATGTTACTGTTACCGCCTCTAGTGTTAGACTCACACATCGATGGAACTACTTGCTCTGTGTGGGAGGGAGTCGTCTATCTACCCCACTCTTAACCTGGTAAGTTTATTTGAACCCTGTTATAATGCCTGTGTATTAATAATGTTTAGGTAACTACTGGCTAAAATTTTAATGAAGTTTTTCTTTTGGCAGTCTTTGTTGTTCTGTGAGATTCCCATCTAAGATTTCTCAAACTTGGAATAGTTTTCCCTATGTTTTTCGGTTGGATTAGTTAGGGTACGATTCCCTGTGGAAATATCTCGTGTTTATCTCCAAATTCCTCTAAATTGTTCACTAGTTACCAGGTCTGTCTTATTAGCTTGGAATAGTGGAGGTGTTACAGACGAAAGAGGTCTTGGCCAGTTCTTCTTACATCAGTCAGTGGTAAAAAAAAGTTTTTCTTCGGGGTTCTATCATTTGGAAGGGAAAGGCTTCAGACATGTCCATCTCCATACCTAGATCTTACTTAGGGTAACTCGGGACTGTGAATGTCCTCTCGGTCGGTAGTTCCAAATTCTTTTCCTATACTGTGTTGGGTATTTTATTCGTGGGACAAGGTTTTCCTCGAAAACCCATGACCTTAGTCTTATCAGTATTAACAGTCATACCCATATTGGAGAAAAAATCCTTGAGGATTCTTTGCTGGTTTACAAGATCTTGGGGACTCCTTTCCATAAGAATGATATCATCGGCATAAAGAAGAAGATTGATGACTATACCAGTGAGAGTAGGGTCGAAACAACCTGCTTTTTCCAAGCATTCTTCTAACTTATCAATGTATATGCGAAAAAGGGTAGGGGACAAGGGACAACCTTGTTTGACTCTGATATTGCAGTTAATCTCTTTTGACCATCCCTCAGTGTTTTTAAACTTAGCAATAACACTCTCATACATCCTTATTGCAGCAACCCTTAACTCGAGAGGCACTTTTATCTCTTCCAACCTATTCCAAAGGTTTTTCCTAGGAACCATGTCAAAAGCTTTTCTAAAGTCAACAAAACAACAAATTCAACTTTAATAACTTTTTATAATAGATTAAAATCAATGTATTACTACTTTATTAATGTATTACTTTATTAGTGTATTAATATATTAGCGATGTATTAATTAAAAATGTACTAATGTATAAATTAATTAATACATTACATTATTAATGTATCAATCTACATTACATTATTGATGTATCAATCATTTATTAATATATTAGCAATGTATTAATTAAAAATGTATTAATGTATAAATTAATTAATACATTACATTATTAATATATCAGTCATTTAATATAGTACTTTATACTCTAATTTAAATTAATAATTTAATTTATAGATTACATTAATATATCATTACATTATTAATGTATCATTAATGTTGAGCTATATTAATAATGTATTAATTATTCATTCAATGTATAATTAATGTATTAATACATTATAAATGTAATAATAGTTCAATTTATGTTACATAATAAATTAATTTATTAGTACTTTAATTTATACATTTCAATAATGTAATAATGTATTACTAAATAATAATAATAATTTATTTTTAAGGTCACGGCCAAGCGAGACACCAAATTGGTGTATGAGAGCCCCTTTTTTGTGGGACAAGAGACCCCCTCCGCCCAACGATTTGACTAGTAAAGTCTACGAAGGTATACATACCCTACCCCCCTCTGGATTTGAACTTGTGACCTCTTAGGAGGAAACACATGTTCTTAACCATTAAGAAATATTAAGATTAATACAGTACTATTTTATTAATGTATAACTTTATTACTGTATTAATACTTTAGTAATGTATTTATTAAAGCATTTAATGTATTATTTTATTACTATATTTGTACTTTAACAATGTATTAATATTTTAGGAATATAATTATTAAAGCATTTAATGTATTATTTTATTACTATATTTTTACTTTAACAATGTATTAATTAATTAATATATTATATCATTAATATATCAATCAATTTCCATCCCTTTGGGAATTGATTGATAGATTAATGATGTAATGTATTAATTAATTAATACATTGATATATTATTATTTCCATCCCTTTGCTTGCTGTGTAAACATTCTCGAGAAGATTTAAACCATCTTTTTATTCATTGCTCTTTTACTAAATCTGTATGGGATATAATCTTACACAAAATTCATTTAAATTTTGCTTGGGCTAGTAATACCTTGATTGACTGTTGGGATTCTTGGACCTCAAATCATGCGATCTCAAACAGGCTAGGTGCCATCCTCTACTGGCATGTGGTTTACAAAATACTTAGCTCATTTTCCATTGTTCCTTGTAAACCTTCCACGCTGAATATTAACCAGAGACCGATCATTCATGCAAATGATTATTCCATTGCTCAGTTTGACGGGGCATCATCAGCAGGTGGACTCAACTGTGGTGTTGGAGGATATATTATTTCCCAAGATTTGATGCAATACAGGGGGTTTATCAATGGCGCAGAAGGAACTAATAATAAAGCAGAGCCATTGGGTGCTTGGTCAACGCTTATTCTAGCACACCATTTAAAAATAAAATAAAATTCTAGTGATGGGGGACTCGAAAGTGGTGATTGACTCGCTGAATTTAAAAGGAAATCTTCACTCTATAGCCATAGAAGGTTGGAAAAAAAAAACTCTAGAATTGGCTTCTTCTTTTCAACGAATCTATTTCCAGCATACCTACAGAGACAACAATATTGAAGCTGATAGTCTATCAAATCTTGCGCTTTTAGAGACGAGAGAGAGATTATCCTACTATAGGTGGGATGGAGGCACTACTGGCCCTACCTCCCATTTATTTTTGTTCTAAAACTCTATCACTTTTGAGGAATAGGCAGTGTTTAGAAGTCTTATGTTATGATTGTCTTTTTTTCTTTATTTCATCTCCTTCGGGACTGTTTTTTTCAGAATTTTTTTTTTCGAGGGCACCTATTTTTGGTACTGACTAGATCTGTATGAGTCCCATTTTTTTTTATAGGCTATCAACAGAGTAAGAGAATATTTCTTTGTATGATGTAAAAAATTATATTGAAAAAAAAAATCTATCAATCAATTAATACTTTACATTACACACTAATGTAAATTAATACATTACATTTATATATTATTATTATATATTGCATTAATGTAATACATTAATAGACCATTAGTTTACATACATCATTACATCCATATAATACATTAATTATGTTTGCTTTAACAATGTATTAATTAATAATATATACATTATCAATGTATTAATTAATTAATGCATTGCATCATTAATCTATCAATCAATTAATACTTTACATTACACACTAATGTAAATTAATACTTTAATTTATACATTAGTTTTATATATTGCATTAAAGTAATACATTAATATATTAATAGACCATTGATTTACACACATCATTACATTAATATAATAGACTAATTATGTATTAATACATTAATAGTCTTTAATATAATACATTAATTATACATTAATATAATTATGTATTAATATAATGGATTAATTAATGTATTAATATTTTTTTTTGTAAGTTAGAATTTTTATTAGAGCCTCCTAAGCACTGAGAGTTACATTGTCATATTGTCCCACGTGGTTGTGACAACTCTGCCCTGGTGGGAAATCAAAGCTTCCACGCAGTCATTAAAGTTCACAGTAACCATGCAAGACTTAAAAAGCTGAAGTAAACTTGAAATGTACAAAATTGGTTCTAAAATGCCACACAAGGCGATAATACTTCCTGCTAGACTATCCATACCAAGACACAAAACTGATACGAGCTAAATCTGCAAAATCCGAGAACTGAGATGTCGCCCACGTCAGATAACTTGTAAAATAAACTATCTGGATGCATGAACCCAAAGGAAACCTGAGCGAATAGAGGCTAGCCTGAGCTGGGGTTGAGTTGCTGCTCGTGCCTTTGGTCTTGCACGGTTTCCCTACTTTACGCACCTGTGTTCAAAATAGCTTGCCTGAGATCTTGTAGCAGAGTCGTCATGTGTTCCTCACGACGTGTCCTTTCTGCTTCTCTGTGATGCATTGCAGTGATGGCACCCATGACATCCTCCATCACTCGCTTGATGGCATCCAGAGAGTCTGTGATAACATCCTTCCCAGTGCAGCAGGTGCAATCAGGAGGTGGCAGAGGTGGTGGAGGTAAATCATAGGAGGAGGTGGGGGAGTTGAGAGAGGGGAGGGGAGAGGACGAAGAAGTTAAAGGGATAGAAAGTGAAGGGGGAGCGGAGGGACGAGGAGGGGAAGGCAGAGGCGGAGGCTAGCGGGGGGTGATGGGCTGAGTTTTGGTGCGAAGCCTAGGGAGTTTCCCTGCCTATCGAACCATTCAACTCAATAGGCGTAGGGAGAAGATAAGGGAGGTAGGCGTGGAGAAGTCGCTCGATCGGGAGAGTGGTCTGGGGAGAAAACATGAGTAGAATCTGGGGGACGCTCCGAGGTGGAGGCACGCACAGGGTCTAGAGGAAAGCTTGGAAGAGCTTGCATGCCTCATACTTGCACACCTCTTCCTCTTGCAACGTACGAGGCTGCCCCTCGTTTCGATTTTCCTCGAATTCGTGGCATGAGGAAGATCACGTGAAACCTAGGAAGGAAAGCTAGAGTAATGTTATGTAAGGGATTGGAAGAGAACCAGATCCAAGAGCCACCACCGGGGTTCCGAGGGTCGAGAGTGCCAACAAAAATCGATCCAATGACAAAAAACTAAACTATTTTCCGAAAGAGGCCAGGACTCGAGAGGCTAAGGGCTCGAATGAGCCATGGAATTCCCCATTGCTGGCCTATTCGCTGAACTCGGTCAGACAATGGGACTGGGCCTTCGGCCAACCCATAGCCATAAATTCTCCCACAAACTGGAGCGCCATACCATTAAACTGGTTCAAGTTCAAATGAATGCAGAGTTGCTGAGGCTGATAAATTAAAGGCATGGAGTAATGGTTGAGTTGGGTGCGGGTTGCACTGGCTCGAGGTGGTGTGAGATGTGGCTAAGTGTCTGCCCGGTAATAAAAATTTGGAATGTCGTTTTTAACGGGGATGAAAATCTCATGCCTGAAATTGGCTTTCTTTGGTTTTTAAACGTATTTGACCGGTAATAAAAATTTGGAATGTCATTTTTAACAGGGATGAAAATATCAGGCCTGGAAATTGACATTCTTTGGTTTTTAAACGTATTTGATGGGTAATAAAAGTTTGGAATGTTATTTTTAACATGGATGAAAATAATTCAATGTAAATTTGACATTTAAATTTTAGGATCACCTATCAAATTAGTTGTACCTTATTGTGTAGCAGTGTTCCACTTAATCTTTGGCCGTTGTTTTCATCTGAAAAGAAAAGGCGTACATAAATCAATGTAAATTCATACAGAAATCAGGACGGATATGGAAAAAATTCATGTATATAGTGTTTTCCATCATGAATTATAAAGAGCTCGAAATAATGGCAGCAAAGATCAGGTCTTATCTCCGAGTGCAGA
>ML782811.1:176538-194436 GCA_009831015.1 Picea engelmannii
TTAATTAATATTAATTTTTATTACACAATAATTGTACTGAAATAATTATATGATGTATTTTTCTCATATAATATAATATTGTCTTTTTCTTAATATATTAACATTTGTTTAATCAAATAATAAATACAATTTTTTTTCTTCATACAATATAATATTTTTTTTCTTAATATTATGTATTAACATTTTTTTAATAAAATAATAAATATAATGTTTTTTTCTTCATATAATAAATGTGATAAAATATTAATAATTAATATTAATATTAATTTTTCTTTATAATATAATAATATATTAATAATTATCGTGTAAATATGTTTTTCCATTATGTTTGTCCTGCAAAATGTAAATACTACGCATACAAATAGACATGACAGGCAATGTTTAACATAGTGCAAGTACTGTCAACATAGACAAAATATTAGGGTCGGATTAGGTTAAGAGTCGAAATGTTCTTTGTGATTAATATATTACAACATTGAATGTACTATCCACATAGACAGATTCTTAGGGACAAACTCAGTTCCAAGTCCAGATTCTCTCTGATTTAGTAAAAAGGCAAGCAGGTAGACGGATAAATATATTGTTAGGGTCGAACTAAGTTGCCAGTCCAAATTCTCTCCAATTCCAGATGGATAAATATATTGAATGAACATATACATACATAAATAAACAATAGATGGGATTAGTAACATAGAGTGCACTAAATGGATGTCGTCCCTTGCATTAATACAAGTGAATAACTAGAGGCAAAAAATACAAGTGAGTAACTAAGAAGGATGTAAAAGTAATGTGATGCCTGAACCAACATCGCAGTGCGAGCAATCAAAACTCCAACACAACATCTGCAAATCAATAGATGTAATTAGTATGCAGTTGTAACTGAGTACATTATGTGAAAAAATAATGAAAGGGACTTACAGTCAACGCCCGTATTTATCCGGTGCTCATGACCAGTGCACAATCCTGCCAAACAAGAACAAATCAGTTGAGGATCATTGGTTGTGTTAGCAATAACGATGGAATGATTATGATCATCGTTTAATTTTGGTGGGATAATACAACTTGTGATCTTATTAGACTTGCTTTTAGCATGCGGTCTCAGTACGCATACTGTTGTATTTGTATCTGTATCCAATATTGTTTTTCCATCATATAACTTCCGCCATGATGATTTATTTTCATACAAACACACATCACAAAAATATGGAGGACGAGTCCCTTTATTTTGGAGATCTATTCCTCGGTCTTATCATGAATATGTTCAAAGGAATTTCAGGTATCACGACTACAATTGAAAATATTCCACTCTTCTAGAAGTAGAGAGATTTCATGTTCTACTATGCCTGGGTCGGAGTCGCAGTGCTGAGAGTTAGGTTTTTATAAAATAAAATCATGTGAATATCGAAATACTGTGCCAAAATAAAAGGCTAGAAAAATGACAAATGCCACGTACTATCGCCAAACATGGAGCTTTCAAACGCTGACGGTTAACTCTTAATTGAAATGCTTGAGAGAAAGGATTGAAAGGCTCCAATGACTATTGAACCCGACATCCATTATTGCATCCAACCACCACTGCGTTAATTGAAACACATGTGAAACGTGGTAACACTTTACATCCAAAACAATGCGGTCATTGTTCTCGACCCGTTAATCCCTGTTAAATAATTGAACGTGGCAATGAGGCATTCTATACATATTACTCCTTAATCAGTTAAACATGGCAATCACTGGCTAGGGTAGAAATTCCTTAATCATATTAAGTAAATGTGAAAAAGTAAACAAGGAAACAGATGCATTCATAAATGCAAGGAAGTTATTAACATTAAATCTCATTCATTGATTTGAGTGTAAGATGAAGAATATACCAACATCATTAATTTTTATCCATCGGATTGAAATTTGTAAGTAAAAGACTGATTAAACCATCAATTCTGATAGAGGGGGATGTCTATCGACATAAATATAGTGAATGAACCAACCGATTTTGAAATGTGATAATGGATATTATATTTAGAAGTTTACATGAGTAGAGATCTTCTTATGTATCAAAATATGAGCAATTTTATTTATATTGTTTAGCCATAAGGATTTTTCCCTTTCAGGAGAAACCAATACTCTTTATGACTATCTTATTAGTCACTACTACATATATTGTATTTAATTTACTAGCCAAGAATTTAAAATTACTTCTACAATTTGTTTCCAATCCAGTAGTACTTAGAAGTTTGAATTACCTCCCTAAAATCCTTGGCTCTTCTATGGGCTATTTATTTTGAAGATTTTTTTATCAAATGAACATATAGGTAGTAGGTTGGTTGGTGTATCTGCATGTGATTTTTTTGAAATTTTTGACGCAGTAGAGTCACGACCGCACCCTGTCGTGCTCTCCCGCTCTCAGGATAGTTCAAAATCCCCTTCTGAGCCGAAGTGGCTCTTTAGATCCCCTGCTGGAATCCTCTGCTTAAAACCCGATCCACAGGTCCTTTCTAATCCCTCATGGCCTTCTGCACTTTACCGTGACTTTTTCCCTGATCTTAATTTCAGGTTTTCGGGGTTTTGTGTTCCCCGTCGTCAAGAGTCCCAACACTCTTGAAATCCTGATCTCCGATGAGCTCCCTTCCAGCCTTAGCACCTTCGACTATGCCCTTTGGTCCATGCGACTGCTTCCCATAAGACCGTAGCCTTATCTTCTCTTGTCAGGGTTTTGGGTTCTAATATTCCGATGCTTTCCAATTCCCGTTAGCCTCCAGGATAGGGTCCTTGCCCACGTGACCTTCTCCTATATGATCGCAATCATATACTTCTGTCGGGGTTTCGAGGTTTTCGATGTCAAAATGCAATCGTCCCCTAGATCCGCGATCCTCCAATTCCTGACGCGCTTTAACTTTAGCTAGCCCTCCTGGCTCAGCCCCGGGTCCACATGACCATTACTCCATGACCACAACCTTATCCCCGTTGGGGTTACGGGGTTTTGAATGCCTAAATGCATATGCCTACGGGATTCTCAACCATCCAAATCCTGACACTCCGTTGCACTGACAGCTGGCTTCCACTATGGCTCTTTCCTCAACCCTGATGTGCTGACAGCTGGCCCCCACTCATCGGGGTATCGCGTTTCACGATTCCAAAGTGCACAAATAACTTGTCATCGGGATCAACGATATCCCGATGAACTAAACACCGATGGACAGCTTCCTTGTCAGCCCTTTCCCGATGACGTCGATCTCCTCCACGCGTCCCTCCAGATGGATGGTCCCGATTCCTCCGGGATTTCGAGACTTTCGATGTCCCGTTTCCTTCGACCTTGAGACTCCCGATTTTCCGATGTCTAATATTCCGACTTTCTCCGGATCTCCGCCACGTGTCTCCGCTAACGGACAGTCCAGATCCTCCCGACGTTTCAAGACTTGCGATGTCTCAATTCTCTCGGCCTCGAGAATCCTAATTTCCTGAGTGTCGATATCCCGATGGCTCCACCCCTGGTCGGGATTTCTCCTCCTATTCACGAGGACTTACCTCCCTCTCAACTTCTGCAGATCCAACAGATGTCGGTGATCCTGCACCAGATCTAATGCTCAGATCTGTTCTCCTTCTCTGTGCTCCTCCAGAGGCTTAACCTCTGCGCGCCTTTACCCGATCCAACGGCTTACGGGATTTCTGAGTGAGATCCGACGGTTATCGGTCTCCTCCTTCTGTAGGCTCCTCCTGAGCTCCTCTTGGATGTAAACTCCTCAATGGTCTAGATCTCTTCTTTCTCCAGCCTACCTAACGACTGTCGTTGCTCCTCCTGAGCTTACGCACATTCTTCCCAACCTTGGGAGAAATTCACCTTCTCCAAGGTCTTGATCTTTGCTTCGTCTCCCCGAACTCCACGACTGTGAGTCCTGCTGTGCGTATGAGAACGCTAACGCTCCTAAGCTTTTATCTTCGAACCCTTGAAGGATTCTTCGACTTCTGCGCTCCTACAGAGTCCTCCCGTGCACATGCTGGTGCTATCACTTCTGAGCTTTTGCAACCACTCAGACCCCTTGAGGGATTTTGGTTTCCTTTCTTCTCCCACAGATGGAGAATAAAATGCCTTCCTGGCTCTCTATTTGCTCAAGCAACCTCTTGCTGAGTCTCTCTGGGTGTTCAACAACCCAGTGAAGATCCTTTAGTGGATTCTTCCCTCAAATGGCAGAACTCAAAAGAGTTCTCTTCCCCTTCTGTGCCTTTCTACACACTTCCTCGGCACCCTCCTAGCGGAGTATCTTCTCCACAAAATGACCTATCTGCACACTTCCTCGACACCCTTCTGGCGGAGTATCTTCTCCACAGAACGACCTATCTGCACACTTCCTCGATGCCCTCCTGGCGGAGTATCTTCTCCACAGAACGTTCAACAGTTCTGTCCCCTTGTGCACCTATGCACTTGCTCGATGCCCTCCTGGCAGAGCTCTTAGAATCCTCAGTGATTCTGGTCCTTCCTCAAACTCTCAACAAAGTTCTTCCTCCAATGCACCGTAGCGCATATGCTCAATGCCCACTTGGCAGAGCTTTTACAGAACTCCTAAGAGATTCTGTCTGCAATTGTATCTTCTCCCACACAGCCTTGCCTCCAAGGTATTCAGCAACCTTGAGGTCTTCTCTTGAGCTGATGACTCCAGTTCCTGTGCCGCAGCACGTCTTTGTCTGAACCTGCAGTGTTCAAAAGTGCAACCTCTTTGCACGGCTATCAGAACCCTCAGTGTTCTGTCACACTCTCCTGGCGTGAAGCCTCAAAGACCTTCAACCATGGAAATCAAACACCCTCCTGCAAATTCCTACCATACATCTACAACATACAATGGAACACACACAGACATCCACGTAACACATAATATCATGCAGGAAAAATTGCTCTGTTATATTAAATTGGCAAATGCCTATATTTACAAGGTGTTCTTGAGCACAACCTGTAACAAGGTCTTGGCTCTTCTCTTCTCAACTTAACTTACTCTCTTCTACACTCTCCTCTACCCCTCTCTCTCAAAATGAGATATGAAAATCTCTTTTACCTGAGGGGGCTCTTCGAGCGCTTCCCTCCAATCTACCTACCCTATTCAATTACATTGAATGGGCTATCTAGTCCAGCATCTAGATCTAGATCTCAGCTATACAACACATTAATGGCCGATCTTATCTACAGCCTGCACAAAGGCACAGCTTCCCAGCTCAACAACTTAAGCATTTAAATTACATTGAATTCAGAATTAAATGAGGCTATGCCTCTCTTCAACACGCGATTTGAATTCGCTGGCGTGGCTGGCTGACGTGGAGAGATGCTCCTGCATCAAACTCCTCAGCTACAAAATCATGAGCTCCTACTCATGCGCTTCCCCTCTCAGCTGTTGGAAATCCTTCTGGATCCCAAACGAATACCTGGAGATGTTCATCCGCTCCATCTTCTTGCTACTGCTGCTTCTACGCTGCTGCTGCTGTTGTTTCCTTTCTGCTCAGCCTCTCCTCGCTGGCAGTTTCTACTAATTGGATCATCAGCTCCATGATCTCTTTGATCACTGCATCCAGCTGCTCCAGTGGCTGGTCCTGCTCATGCAGTCTCCTCAGTTGCAAATTGGACAGATCGCTATGATCTCCCATGCCATCTTCTTCATCTTCATCGGTGGCCTCAAGTTGCCACTCTGTTGCAAACTTCATCTCTGCAGTCTCCCTTTGACTGACTTGATGTTCAGTCACATTCCCTGACAGTTCAAATTATGTTAGTTCTCTCGCTGGCCCTAGATTGTTTAGCCAATCCTCCAGCATCTCTAGCTCCATATCCCATGGAGTGATAAATTTTCCTACCTGCTCCTTGGCTTCCTTTGCTGCTAGCTCCAATGCTACAACTATTTTAGCTTCCTGGCTGAATATGTTGAGACACTCCTGAGAATGCTCGTTTTCTTCTTCTGCTTGGGTAGCTTCCAAATTCTTCTCCAATTCCTCCTTGACAGTCATCGTCAGCTGTGACTGTTCTGCTGTTGCACCATCTGCAACACAAATTTTTGCCTCCTCCTGGGCACATGGTAGGAATACTCCAATTCCCCCAATCATCAGAATATCATCCTGATATTCCTCCTTTGTCAGCTGCACATGTTGATCCAAATCTATCTTTGAGCTCACTTGCTCTGTCATCTCCCTTGGCTGATTCCAACTCACTTGCTCATCCTTGCCCACCTGGCAATATGGGATGTCTCTGCTGCCCTCCTGGCAGACTATGAGATCAACCAATCCCATATTCATCAACACTCCTTGCTGAATCGAACTCACCTCCGAGTCCATGATACTTTCAGCTAATCCCGCATTCTCATCTCTGCCCACCTAGTAGTCTTCGAGATCCTCATATGATCCCCATTCAAATTCTTCATCGTCGAGACCTCTCCCAGTCTCTGGTTTAAAGACACAAATCACCTTTTCCTCTATGGCCTTGAGGTTTTCAGCATACCTCAACCATATCTTTAGTAGCCTGCGCTGTCCTCTGACGATCAAATCCTTGACTGGCCATTTTTCTTTTGCCTTCTCCATGGGTAATTCACGCATCCATCTCCTCCTCCTATCCTACCGCATCCGTAGTTCAAGCTTCACTATGTCTGCTTTTAATTCATAGAGCTCTCTATCCCTTTCTTTATCCATTTCCACAAGCTTTTTTGCCTTGCTCTTCTTCCTCCCAGCATGCCTATGGTCTTCAGTAACCATGGTGTTATCTCTGTCTGCTCTCCTAGCAAACCTATTGTCACTCTGCATCCCTGAGTGTTCCAGATTCATCCTCCTACAGTCTCCCTGACTGTCTATGGACTATTTCCTACCTGCAAACAAGTCCTTACAGAGTCCTCAGCAACTTTGTCTTCCTCCTACTTTCCTCTCGCTTCACCTGAAATATACAGATGAAGTTCTTGCTCTGATACCACTTGAAGTGTATCAGAGTATTCTCTTCCTCTTCCTTTATTGCTTGAAATATACAGACAAGCAATAAGCTCTGATACCACTTGATGTGTATCAGAGTGCTTTCCTACTCTACATCTTCTTGCTTGAAATATACAAGCAAGATTCAAGCTCTGATACCACTTGACGCAGTAGAGTCGCGACCGCACCCCTGTCGCGCTCTCCTGCTCTCAGGATCGTTCAAAATCCCCTTCTGAGCCGAAGCGGCTGTTTAGATCCCCTGCTAGAATCCTCTTCTTAAAACCTGATCCACAGGTCCTTTCTAATCCCTCATGGCCTT
The DNA here is from genome assembly GCA_009831015.1 of Picea engelmannii. Lineage (NCBI taxonomy): Eukaryota > Viridiplantae > Streptophyta > Pinopsida > Pinales > Pinaceae > Picea > Picea engelmannii. The sequence goes on from ML782811.1 coordinate 183,779, forward strand.
CTGCACTTTACCGTGACTTTTTCCCTGATCTTAATTTCAGGTTTTCGGGGTTTCGCGTTCCCCATAGTCAAGAGTCCCAACACTCTTGAAATCCCGATCTCTTATGAGCTCCATTCCGGCCTTAGCCCCTTCAGCTATGCCCTTTGGTCCATGCGACTGCTTCCCATACGACCGCAACCTTATCTTCTCCTGTCGGGGTTTTGGGTTCTAATATTCCGATGCTTTCCAATTCCCGTTAGCCTCCAGGATAGGGTTCTTGCCCACGTGACCTTCTCCTATATGACCATAGTCATATACTTCTGTCGGGGTTTCCAGGTTTTCGATGTCAAAATGAAATCGTCCCCTGGATCCACGATCCTCCGATTCCCGACATGCTTTAACTTTAGCTAGCCCTCCTGGCTCAGCCCCGGGTCCACGTGACCATTACTCCATGACCACAACCTTATCCCTGTCGAGGTTACGGGGTTTCAAATTCCTAAATGTATATGCCTATGGGATTCCCGACCATCCAAATCCTGATGCTCCGTTGCACTGACAACTAGCTTCCACTATGGCTCTTTCCTCAACCCTGATGTGCTGACAGCTAGCCCCCACTCATCGGGGTATCGCGTTTCGCGATTCCAAAGTGCACAAATAACTTGTCACCGAGATCACGGATATCCCGATGAACTAAAAACCGATGGACAGCTTCCTTGTCGGCCCTTTCCTGATGACGTCGATCTCCTCCACACGTCCCTCCAGATGGACGGTCTCGATTCCTCCGGGATTTCAAGACTTTCGATGTCCCGTTTCCTTCGACCTTGAGAATCTCGATTTTCCGATGGCCAATATTCTAAATTTCTCCGGATCTCTGCCACGTGTCTCCGCTAACGGACGGTCCAGATCCTCCCGGCGTTTCGAGACTTGCGATGTCTCAATTCTCTCGGCCTCGAGAATCCCGATTTCTCGAGTGTCGATATCCCGATGGCTCCACCCCTTGTCGGGATTTCTCCTCCTTTTCAAGAGGACTTACCTCCCTCACAACTTCTGCATATCCAACGGTTGTCGGCGATCCTACACCAGATCTAATGCTCATATTTTTTCTCCTTCTCTACGCTCCTCCAGAGGCTTAACCTCTGCGCACCTTCACCTGATCCAATGGCTTACGGGATTTCTGAGTGAGATCCAACGACTGTCGATCTCCTCCTTCTGTAGGCTCCTCCTGAGCTCCTCCTAGATGTAAAATCCTCAATGGTCCAGATCTCTTCTTTCTCCAGCCTACCTAATGACTGTCGTTGCTCCTCCTGAGCTTATGCACTTCCTTCCCAACCTTGGGAGAAATTCACCTTCTCCAAGGTCTTGACCTTTGCTTCGTCTCCGCGAACTCCATGACTGTGAGTCCTGCTGTGCGTATGAGAACGCTAACGCTCCTGAGCTTTTATCTTCGAACCCTTGAAGGATTCTTCGACTTCTGTGCTCCTGCAGAGTCCTCCCGTGCACATGTTGGTGCTATCACTTCTGAGCTTCTGCAACCACTCAGACCCCTTGAGGGATTTTGGTTTCCTTTCTTCTCCCACAGATGGAGAATAAAATGCCTTCCTGGCTCTCTATTTTCTCAAGCAACCTCATGTTGAGTCTCTCTGGGTGTTCAACAACCCAGTGAAGATCCTTTAGTGGATTCTTCCCTCAAATTGCAGAACTCAAAAGAGTTATCTTCCCCTTCTGTGCCTTTCTGCACACTTCCTCGACACCCTCCTGGAGAAGTATCTTCTCCACAGAATTCCCTATCTGCACACTTCCTCGACGCCCTCATGGCGAAGTATCTTCTCCACAGAATGACCTATCTGCATAGTTCCTCAACGCCCTCCTGGCGGAGTATCTTCTCCACAGAACGTTCAACAATTATGTCNNATGCCCTCCTGGCAGATCTCTGAGAATCCTCAGTGATTCTTGTCCTTCCTCAAACTCTCAACAAAGTTCTTCCTCCAATGCACTGCATCGCATATGCTCAATGCCCACTTGGCAGAGCTTTTACAGAACTCCTAAGAGATTCTGTCTGTAACTATGTCTTCTCCCACATAGCCTTGCCTCCAAGGTATTCAACAACCTTGAGGTCTTCTGTTGAGCTGATGACTCCAGTTCCTGTGCTGCAGCATGTCTTTGTCTGAACCCGCAGTGTTCAGAAGTACAACCTCTGTGCATAGCTCTCAGAACCCTCAACGTTCTGTCACACTCTCCTGGCGTGAAGCCTCAAAGACCTTCAACCCTGGAAATCAAATACCCTCCTGCAAATGCCTACCATACATCTACAACATACAATGGAACACACAGAGACATCCACGTAACACAGAATATCATGCAGGAAAAACTGCTCTGTTATATTAAATTGGCAAATGCCTGTATTTACAAGTTGTTTCTGAGCACGGCCTATAACAAGGTCTCGACTCTTCTCTTCTCATCTTAACTTACTCTCTTCTACACTCTCCTCTACCCCTCTCTCTCAAAATGAGATATGAAAATCTCTTTTACCTGAGGGGGCTCTTCGAGCGCTTCCCTCCAATCTACCTACCCTATTCAATTACATTGATTGGGATGTCTAGTCCAGCATCTGGATCTAGATCTCAGCCATACAACACATTAATGGCCGATCTTATCTACAGCCTGCACAAAGGCATGGCTTCCCAGATCAACAGCTTAAGCATTTAAATTACATTGAATTCAAAATTAAATGAGGTTGCGCCTCTCTTCAACGCGCAATTTGAATTCGCTGGCATGGCTGGCTGACGTGGAGAGATGCTCCTCCATCAATTTTGAAAAAATAATATGTTTTTAGAATTTGTAAGATGTATACTTCTGAATTTTTTCTGTATTGGATTTTTTGAATTCGAATTGTATTAATATACAAGCAGAATAGAATTTTTTCTGTATTGGATTTTCGGAATTCAAATTTTATTAGTCTACGAACAAAATGGAATGGACGAATTTTCGAACCAAAATTTCGAATTCTTTGGTTAGATTCGACAGAATTTGATAACTATGATTTTTTGTATTTTTGTTAGTGTATATGAATTTACTTCTAATTTTATTTCACAATCCACTCTGTCATTGTGAGGTAAGATAATTCAATAGGAAAGAGAATACTATCACAACCACATATTATTATTATTGTGATGACACACCTTATCAATCAATTTTATAATAAATGGGGTTGGGGTTTCCGATTAGGGTTAAGACCATTAAAATTTCAGATCTCCCCAATTTTCCACCTACAAATCCACCTTAATAAACTAATGGAGTCTATCCAAGTATATCACCCAACAATCAAATAAAAGAAAAATAATAAATCATCTTCCTTACGAAACTAATGGGATCTATCTTATTACATCAACCAACAATCAAATAAAACAAAATATAATAAATCATCTATATGAATACCAAGCCAAGCACTCCCATCTATCAACCACAATGACCCATCTTATTATCTATAAAGCCTCGACACCCTATCTTCTTTTAAAAACTTTATGCACTTCCTCCACCACAAGCCTTACTAGGTCAGCTTCATATATGCGTGCACACACACAATGTATGGAAACAACAATCAATCAAATGAACAAACACATACAAAGAGTACATGGAAAAAAAAATTATACTAATAAACAGAGCAATCTACCACCCATTTGTGTCATCGAGGGACCAGTCAAACATAACAAAAAATTTGTGAAGAGAATCCTTCCATTCACCAATTTCCTTTCGACTCTGATATTTTAGGAATGCTTGGGAAAATGGGCTTCCAGGTCGCTCTAGCTCAAAAACATGTGAAGGAGCCAATTTTTAAAACAAAGGAATGGTCGTCCCCTGTCTCATATCTACAAAACACAAACAAACTCGATGCAGCGTAGTTGAAAAAGACCGCGCAGTTAAATTCTTTGTCGTTGAACTCTCAAGACTTACTGCGTAGTTACCAAACTTCTCAGAAGACTGCGTGCTATGATTATAACACTTAATAAAAAAAAATCTTGACACCGTGCTACTTAAATACATAAATTCACATGCAGATTCAAGAACTTGTAAAATTACTTGATCTTGTGCAAAAACATAGAGAAGATATTTTGCAAAGTGTTTGAACACTACAAAACTCATAAATACTCATCAACACATAATACTTAATATATTACCAACATGGACATTGCGCGCGGTTACCGAATACAAAAGTATGTCGAGATTCAACTCCACAAAATTCTAGAAAAAACAGAGCTTGTGCTCTCAGAATTCTTCGAGTACCTATATAGTTGTTGTTGCTTCTAACTATAAACTATTACTCTCTATCTTTATGTATCTGCTACCTACAGACTCAGACATATAAATATGAATACAGAGACTTCCTGTAGAAGCTAACCTACTTATTATTTAAGACAACAATAAATTCGATTGACTTTGTCTACATAACAGATCTCGAGAAATATAAATATCAACTATTAACTCATTTAATAATGCTCTTGTTAACACTCCTCCTTATCGTGGGCGTAAGCTTAAATCTCACTACTTGTAATTAATATTTTCAACACTGATATAGTTACCAACTTCTAGTTTTTGGGGGGTCAAGTTGTTTTTAAAAATGGTAATGTTTCCACTTTTCTTTTAAATGCTTGTTTTTTCATCTATTTTCAATTTTTTTTTCAACAATGTTGTTAGTCATTTTTCCATGCTTCTTTCAATCTTCAAATATTTTTTACCATTTACATTTTTGAAAACAAGATTTTTCTCTCAATTAATTTATGGTTCCATGTTTTTTTAAATATAGTGGAAAATATCATTTTTAACACATTTTAACACTATTTTTAAATATCATTGTAGTTAAATAACAATATTTTAAAATATTCCCTCGATGGGGTGCCACCTAGACAGAGTCCAAGGACACATGAAACCAAGCAGCCAAGGGAGTTATTAAGCCTGGCCGCTAGTCCACAACCATTAACTTCCGCATGGCTCACACCATGAGTAAAGTTATGGTAGTGCACATGGATAGATAGTCTAGGTTAATGCACTACTACATATGGGCGGATTATTCCACGAAAATTTTCCACGCTTCCACTAGTTTCATCTTTTTTTTTAAACATGGCAGGATTTTCGTCGATATTGCCACGAAAGTTCGTCGCAATATCCATGAAAATATTTTTTAAATCTAGTCGGGATTTTCATCTCAATAGCGACGAAATTTCGTGGAAATATCGACGAAGATTTTGCTTATCTCATTGGTCGATGTTAACAGCTAGTTGACTATTTGATCTATATATACGTGACTTTAAGAGACTTTGCGACACAATTGCTATAGTTGCGACATTGTTCTTGGCCAAATTTCATTTATCTTGTTTTTTCCTTGATAATATATTATAATATGTGTAGTACCATATTTCATGTCTTTGGATTTTGGATCTAGTTAGTATATTCTATGGAAAATGGTATGTGGATTCCATAATAATCTAGGTTTATGGAATCCACATACCCTTTTCCCTTCAATTGTAGCTATAATCTCTCTCTCTTTTCATTGATAAAGATATGGAATTGCTCTTGAAACTCAACCCTGATCGGTGAATTGATAGTAATTGATTGTCATTTTCTTCTCTCTCTTATTTTTAAGACCTAACAAAAAAACACCAACAAAGCTTGATTGAAGCTTTGATACCACTTTTTACATCCCTAGTACCCAAAAGGGATCACACTTTCATAAATTGAAAATAATATAATAGTGACAATAATGGTTGGGATACTTACACACCTAATGGTTGGCTAGCACTTACTAATTCAATTAAATGAAGGAAGAAATCTCCATGAATAAAATATTGAAGTTGATTGTTATATATTGATAAATCATAAGTTATGGTATATATAAGATAGGTAGGAAACTCATCTTTATAACAAGAAGGGTAATAGCTGCAATATATTGTAACATTTCCCTCTTCTGCATAAATTCTTTGCTATCCTCAACATTTCCCTCTTTTGCATATATATTAAGAGAAATATTAATAACATTTCCCTCTTCTGCATAAATTATTTTCTATCCTCAACATATTTTCTATGCATTATTTAAGCATGCAAAACAAAACCCAAGACTAAATATTGTGGTTGACGTGATCGGGTCTATACATTTTGAAAAACAAAGTACGAGAATTTCCATTATTTAAGCATGCAAAACAAAACCCGAGGCTAAACGTTGTGGTTGACGTGATCAGGTGTGTACATATGGATGGTGGAGAAAGTGCAGTCATCAACTCATTAGGATATGAAGCAAAGTATCAAAATCCAAAGTGTATTCTTACATTTACTACAAATAGAATGCCGGTAACATCAATCATTATCTGTACTTTTAATTAATACGTGGCTATTTGTGGATTTTTTAAAAAACAAATAATTTAATTTTTTTAGTTTTGTGGTAAATTGTCACCTCCAACCAGGGAAATTAGTCACTTCAGAGTTTTTGACCAATCAAAAAATAGAATTTTGAATATTTAAAAATAAAAAAATATTTTTATTTATATATAAAATTCTCATTAATAAATATTTATTGAAAAACATTATAAAACATTGTTAAAATTTTTGTAAATTTACAAAAGTCAAAATGATTTTGACTTGCAATCGATTGCTATATTCTCTGATTTAGCAGGGACTAATAAGATACATAAACACTAACCCTAAACTTATGTTAGGTATATATGTTGTTATTATATAAAGAAAACATTTGTACACATATGACCTTATTATAAAGATGTTATCTATGTCGTCATGATGTTGATCCTCTACACATATGATCACCTTATTATAAATATGTTGACCTTATTATAAATATGTAGGTCACTGTAAATAAACATTTCATAATCGAAAGGAGTAGATAAAATATAAAAAATTGACAACTTAATGTTTGGTATGGTGTAGGTAAGACAATTACTTGTCACGACAAGGATTTGTCACAATGAACGAAAATGACAGGAAGCTTGCTCGGTTAAGAGCGACATTAGAGGCGAGGGGCGATGGAAAATGTTATTTCCCTTGCTATGATTGTAGAGGCTTGCAAAATACAAGACTTTTAATAACAACAACCCAAAGACATTGTAGGGAGAAGGGGCACGCCGAAGGTGGTTATGAATATCATCCCTTGGTAAGAGGATTCAATATTTAATGTATTCTATGTAATAATCAGTATGTCATGAATTTTAGTAATATTTCTTATCAGGATTTTTATATTTTATATACACACTAACTTTTCTATGTTGTTTTTAAATATATATATGATGCCCCCAAAGTGTTGACCTCCAAAGAGTTATTTGCCAAGTACTAGTAGAAATACTACTTTATAGGGAGATGAACTTCGAGATCAGAATATTGAAGTTGTTGATCATGTTATTAATGATGATATGGATGTTGATAATGTTAGTGATTCAAATCAGAAATATGAGATACATAGATTGATCCAAGACACATTTGCTCCAATGGATGAGGACAACCAGGATGATAGTCATGATGTTGATCCTCTACTCGAGAAGTCACGTCAACCTCTTTATGAAATCTCAACAACAAATCTTTTATCTACTATATTGTTGTTGGTGAACTTGAAGGTTTTTAATGGTTTATCAAACACATGTCTCACACAGATACTAAGGTATTTAATTTGTTAATTATTTATGCTTGCATGTTCACAAATACTTAAAGGGTTCAATTTTTTGCTATATTGCTATTATTTTCTAATTTGTAAAATAGTATATTGGATGATATATTGATGATTAATATTGTTTACATTGATTTATTGTTTAGAATTTTGTAGATTGTTAGGTGATGTTCTATTACTGACATCAAATATTTTGCCATGCACATATCGAGAAATATTCGTGATTACGAAAGAAATTGGAATGGACTATCAGGGTGTTGATGCATGTCCTAATGATCATATCATATATTATGGACAATATGAATTAGAAAATGAATGCCCACATTTCCAAATAAGTAGATATCGAACCTATAAAGAGTCAAATAAGGTGCCTTACAAAGTTCTTCATTATATTTCGATAATTCCACATTTCCAGCGGTCGTTCAGGTGCCAATGTATAGCACAGTTTATGGATTTCCATGCAAAGAACATAAGTCGAGATGATGTTCTTCGAATTCGTGCAGATGGTTCTACATTGAACTACATCGAAGAAAAGTGGCCAATTTTTAAAGAAGAACCTCATAATGTTAGACTTTTGTTGGAAGCTGATGGTGTCAATCCATTTGGAGAGCTTCGTTCTACGTACTCAGTGTGGCCTGTTTTTGTTATAAACAATAACCTTCCTCCTTGGATGTCGATTAAGAGAGAGAAACAATGTTGGCAATGATTGTTCCAGGTATTTAATTATCTTTTATTTGCTTTAAAGTATGAAAAAATATTTCATTTCTTTGTTTCGTGCATGGTAATTATTTCTTTTATATATCACGACATCTAGATAAGTATAATTAATCATGCAGTATTTTGAACAAATTAGGTAATTACCATGTTAAATATATGAACGTATATATTGAGCCTCTCATCGATGAGTTGTTGAAGTTATGGGTTAGCGTCACTATGTATGACATCTCTAGACCAATAGGGAAAACATGATTTCAATTCCATGGAATACTGTCATGGACAATTCATGATGCTCATGGGTTAACACATTTTTGTGGTATATTGTTACTTTATTTTGTGATTTAATATTATATATATTTATTGAAAAAATCATGCATTATTTTAAATTGTAACTCTAATTTGACGCTACATTTATTCATATATCTTGTAGCTCTTCAAACAAAGGGTAAATTTGCATGCCCAGTTCGTGGTCTGAGGATAAAATCTCGTCATTCAAGGAGTTTAGAAAAGGAATTTTTTGATGAGTATAGGCACTTTCTGCCTAAGAACCATAGTTATCAAACTATAGACAAGGCAAAGTTCAAGGGTAAAGAAGAAAAAAGAAAAAAACCACGAAGAATGACACCTCGCCTATGGAAGTTGGAATATATTAGAAATAATCAAGGTACGCAAATTATTTATGTATGACCTATTATATAAATCTTTGATTAATTTCAATAGTATTAGTTTCATTTTGTCCCATTAATTAGTGTTAATTTCAATTTGTTGATGTTAAGGCATGAATGGGCTTCCACGAGGAATGAAAAGTTACCCGATGCAATTCAGTATATTTCCATACTACAAGCACCTACAAATAGTTCATTTGTTTTATACATTGCATATTGGGAAGAACATAACACAATTGTTATGGTGAATATTAGATGGAAGGACTGATAAAGAGAGAATTGGAAAGATTTGTTGTGACATCCGGGAAGCTAATCACACCTTGCAAAGTGTTATTATTAATTCTAATGGTGATGGTCATGAACAAAATACTAGTCTTCCTTGGTTATTGATGGAGCAACAGAGCAATATTGTAAAAGAGGTCATTCGAAAAATTAGGTTTCCGATGGGGTTTTCGTCGAACATACAAAATATCTTAACTAAAAAATTGATTTTGATGGGGTTAAAACACATGACTGGCATACATTCATTAAGGTAATTAGTAGGTTATAATATATTTCCTTATTGGTACGCATTTTTTGGAAACAAATAATAATTATTTGTTTTTGTTACAGTATGTTCTACCTTTATCTCTCCCAGAGGACTTTGACAACAACATAAAAAAAATTATTTATGTACTTGGCAAATACATGAGGTAATTATTGTTTTATAAGGAAAATGTAATTCTTATGTGATTTGTAGCAGAACTTGTTGACATATTATCTTTTATATGAAAATTTATGTATGCCTTGATATTATTTTATTGCATCGACATTTGTGGGTGGCTATCATCAAAAGAAATACATAAAGAAGATATAAGGTATTGGAAGAGAGAAATTCCTCGATTAATGTGTCAAAAGCAACAGTATCTACCTCCATCATTTTTCAATGCACAAGACCACTACCTCATACACCAAGTTGAGGAGATTGAATTATGTGGACCAGTACACACAAGGTCGATGTGGATGGTGGAGAGGCAGTTGAAGTCACTGAAGGTTTTTATTAGACAAAGAGCACGTCCAAAGGGTTCTATGGTTGAGGGATATATGGTATATCAATGCATGGTGTATATTAGTCAATATCTACCTAAATTATCATAAAATATGAATGTGCCTCACACTTGGCATCTCGACTCCATCAACAAATTTGAAAGGGAGGTCCTATTGGGGAAAGGTAAAATGCGGACTGTGAAAGGTAATTATTAGATGTTGACAGAAATTTAATATATTACACATTTATTAAATTATTTATTTATTAATAATAACTAATTAATGATATTAAATTGTTATGCTATCATATAGTTGCTCGAGAGTGGTATGCTTTACATTTATACATTGAAAACAACCTTGATTGGATGGGCATTGGATAGAATATATTGAAGAATACTTCTGTAGGTTATCATGGGAAGGGGTGAGTAAGATGATTAAAACAATGCATCATCATCGATATCAATTTCATGATCTTACATCAAGAGAAGTTGATTTAGCCTTTGGTTTAAAAGATAAACAGGCAAGTTAAATTTGTTACCCACATTTTCCTAGTTTTTTCCCAATTTTTCAATGTATTTGGTTTGTTTAATTATTGAAATATATATTTAGTA
>ML782811.1:212531-227062 GCA_009831015.1 Picea engelmannii
TTACTATCATTATTATCCTCCACTAATATTCTGAACTGTAAATCCATTCATAATTATTTTTTCTTAAATGAAATGTTGTGGATTTGAAATCGCAGGAATACAAGGCGAGAAGGGTTGATCGAATGCCGAGAGGAGATCTAGACATCTAGACGAGTCAAGTAAGTACTGAAATTCTGACTTTATCCATGCTCATGCCACCTATGTTTTGGCCCCTGTTTCCACTGATATAATGATAATAGGGAATAATTTAGACTTAATTTCTTCACGCTATAATTTATTCTCGAAAGGAAGTCTCTGAAATTTATTGACTAAGATTACCATTGTTAATTTATGGAGAGATGCTTATTTGTTTAATTAGGATTACCTATCAAATGGAGAGACATTTATTTGTTATATTTAGGTCACTTTGTCGAATACGGGAATGGTTATAGTGAGCGTCACTCTTGCGACGAAAACACAAGTCAATAGTGAGCATTTCTCTTGCGACAAAAACACAAACGAAAATTTGCTTCCATCGTGAGAGCGACGAATACGGGGGTGTATTTAGATCAAAATTGAAAAAGTGAATTTTTTGAACAACCGTCGCAATAGCCACGAAAGTTCGTCGCAATTTTCCATGGATTTGTGTTGCACATACAACATCTGCATCGTAAGTTTTTGTCTTGGCAGAAATTTTCGTCGCTATTGCAACACATTTTTATCGCAACATTCCACAAACGTTGGAACAGGATAGAAGGGCACACAGTTTTCCCCTACACTGTTTATGTAGTTTTGTTCACAGCAGTTCTGTCAATAGTTAGTCTTAGAGACTACCCAAATATTGTACACACATTTTTGTTTACGCAAATATGATGCATAATTTTGTTTAAGCAATTTTGTTCAAACAACTCTAGCATACAGGATGATGTGTCAAACTCAGAACATCTAAGAGCTACTTGTTCAAGTTTCACTTCTACTGTGGCAGAAAAGATGGCTCAAACTTATCATTATTAATATAAGGATCCACTTTTATTTTAAAAAAAAAACAATATTTTTAAATATTTAGAAAAAAAATATAATTAATTTTTTTTATAAACTAAAACTAAAAAAATTATGAAAAATAAAAGAATTGAAGTTAAAAAAAAATAAAACAAATTTATATAATTACAAAATTAAAGAAAATCTTAAAAACCTAAATTGCAAACAAAAATTAAAATTATATATAAACTAATAAGCTTAAATGAGAATTAAATAAAAAGGGTATTAGAAACTTTAACAAAATACACACCAAAAAAACAGTTACCCAACTATCCTCATCGATCTTCCCTTGAGCGGCATTAGTGTTGGATTCCATGTTTTCAGGGCGGAGAAAAAGAGCCGCACACAAAATAGTCGAAAAAAAATCGGAATATATCTGCAAGAGTTGAGTGACTGTGCAGCCTTATATGGAGTTCATTTGGTCGGTGATTATTAACAGTATGAAGGTAGTATGAAGGTAGTGGGTAGTAAGCCATTTATATTGAGGTAAGTCATTTGTAAGCCCGGCATTATTACGCCCAAAGGTGTACACCTATTGACAATGGGCAGATTTAATAGGGGTTTAGTGCTTAATAAGTTTTCTATGGACATGATTAAAAATGGCTGTAATATTCTTAGTAGTCACACAAAATAAATGGCTGTGATTTCAATCATTAACTTCCTAGCTATTATAAAGACATCCGTTTATGTGTTTACTTTTTTACATTTACCTAATCATATTTAAAAATTACTTTGATAGCTAACCGATTGCCACGTAAGTGATTAACATAAATTAAAATATTAACACCAAATAAATGAAGCTCAACCATTTATTTATTAATCAATAATAAAATTTAATATATTTTTAAGGAGTCTTTTAATCTTATCAGCCTTTGGGCGTTGATCAGCCACAATTATGTGGCTATGCTAGTTTTACATTTCTTTCTCCAGTTAGTCTACATTCACAGTTCTTACTCTCGTTCACATTGCAATCAAAAATTCATTTCTACAAATAAAACCATTGTGAATTCCTTCATTGTGAATTCCTTCCTTCAGCACTCTCTTTCAAAGAGAAAATTGAAAGTCCCGAGTTCCTTCCCCATCCCGTTGCTCTGTCAAAAAAGAGAATTATTGTCACTTCTGTCACAATCCATATATTCCGTTATTCCAAATTGCAATGCATTATTTCTCATTTCTTACTCCCGTTCACATTGCAATCAGAAATTCATTTCACCAAATAAAACCATCGTCAATTCTTTCCCTTCTGCACTCCTTTCAAAGCGAGAATTCAAAGTTCCGAGTTCCTTCACCATCCCTTCACCATCCCGTTGTTGTGTCAAAAAGGCAAAAATTATTTTCCAAAATTATCGTCACTTCTGTCCCCCAATCCAGAGAATATATGCTTACATTATCTTCCCAGTTCCTCACGCAATTTGATCTGTAAGGATATGTACGCGTAATAAGTTTTGACTGCTTTGCGGTTTCAAAATACTCGAGTAAATGATGACTATGCCACGACATTACAAGTACAAATACACTCTATTATTTAAAGTACAATGCTTGTTATAGATTCACTGTGTAAAATTTGTGATCTCGTTCCCTTTCATAAAGATTGTTCTAGATTCACTCTGAAGAATTTGTGAAATTTTTGTAATTAGACACATGATTTTGCATGTAGTGACTTTTTTTTTAATTCAAACATAACCTAAAATCCAAATATTAAATAATTATTGGATTTGTTCATTCTTCCATATATATAAAATATAGTGCATGACTTTTTTTAATTCAAACATAACCTAAAATCCAAATATTAAATAATTATTGGATTTGTTATGTGGAACACATAACAAATCCAATAATTATTTAATATTTGGATTTTAGGTTATGTATATGTGGAAGAATGAACAAATCCAATAATTATTTAATATTTGGATTTTAGGTTATGTTTGAATTAAAAAAAAAAGGTCATGCACTACATGCAAAATCATGCACTATATATATAATATAATATAGTTTCATCGTATATTTACTAATTAGTTAATTTTTATTTATTATATATATAGTTTCATTTTATATTTACTAATTAGTTTATATATATATATATATATATATATAGTTTCATCCTATATTTACTAATTAGTTAATTTTTATTTATTTTTTGATAGAGGAAATTAGTAATTAATTTTACCATAATCTATTTCAATATGTCAAAGTTTTTTTTATTAATGGAGGGTTTTGAAGGGTTAAAATTGAGAATGTTTAGACTAAGATATTTTGAACCTATAATTTCACATAAATGAGTATCTTAACAATACACTCCATCACCTAATATTATATAAAACCATGTTATTTAATTTGAAATAAAATATGAGTAAATAACTTTAAAAGCTCTTAATTTATATAAAATGTAAACATATATAAAATTAAATTTAACAATAATTAAAAAGTAATAATACTTATAATACAATATTTAAAAACTATTTTTAATTTTATAACAAAGAGATAATGAAATAAAATTTTATATATTGAAGAATTAAGTAATTAATATTTATGAAAAAAAAATCTTGTAAAACTGGTTTTACATATGTAAAATGATGTACTTAATAACTTTTTAAAATGATATATTTAATAACTTTTTAATAGATTTATTTAAATTAAAAAAATAATAAAAAGCAAATTCATCTAAATTAGTATTGTATTGATTTCTATTTAACTATATGTACTAAGTTCACACCATTATGGAAGTTTATTTTATTTAATTAATTAAGCCCTATAATGAGCAATAGTTCAAGGTACTCCTTTTATCTTTTTAATGAATAGATAGGCCTACTTCCACATGCATTAACATTATACCCTAGTTTAAGGTATTGCTTCCCTCTTTTTAATGAATAGATATGTTTACTCTTATATGCATTAACTATATATCCTAGTTTAAATGTTTAAATGATACACTATATATGCTAGTTTAAATGTTTAAATGATACATTATTGTTGACATGACAAGAATTATTATCTTTTTTATTATAGTTAGTTTAAAGAGAGAATTTCACGATATTTAGTAATTAAATAATAATGAGATATTAAGTAATTAAATATAAATTAAATAGTTATGTAAGACTAAATTGTTTATCATCTAATATATGTAAGCAAAGCACAATGCTTGTATATTGTTTGGTTTACTTGATGTGTTATTTTTCTTTTTTGATCAGTAAATATTTCATTTTTAGGCTGAATGACTACATCAATTGTTATTAAAAAGTTATCACTGAGATTTTTAATTTATTCGAAAATTGTAGATCTTCATACTCAAATATATACCTTCTTTGAGGGACTACTCCTTGGTAGATTCGATTGTTGTAGCCTCATATTGATCTTTAGAATCAAACCTATGCCTTATCTTGTGGCTTTCTCCTTTGTAGATTGGATTTTTTTCTTCGTCCATGGCACTTAGCATAGAGAAATGTACACAAGGCCCCACTTCATAGGTCACTCAAGAAAAATTGATGCAACTAAATCATGACACATTGTAGACAATGTTGTATGATCTCTTAAAGATGACAATGGATCCACCAAGATTTCATCTTAATCCAAGGGTGGCATTGCCCAAAATTGGAAGACACGTCAGTGGAAAACCCTTGGAATATTGGATACATAACCTATCCATGTATTTCAACTCATTGACATAAAGTTATGAGAAAAATAAGCTAGAGTGTGTATCCATGCATATGGAAGGTATAGCATCGGAACACTCACAATACACCTTCGAGTGTTCCACAATCTACATTGAACATGGGGACAATTCTCCTACCTCTTATTTTCAAAACCCCATGTTGAGTTAGACAAGGTTTTGAGAATCTCCATGACATTGATTCTATCCACTTGGGTATCACCAAACGTTGTGGGCTCATTGGCTTCACTTTCACCATTTTTCAAGTTAGTTTGTATAGCTTTGCATTGAACAATTAAAAAAAAATGAGTACAACTTTCTATCATTGATCCCAAACTAGTGCTCATTTTCGAGTTTTATAGTGGCATACTCCCTTTTCTTTGAATAGAGATGCTCAATAGAAACAATCTACACTAATCCTTTTCCTAATCCCTTCTAATAGAAAAGAGATTGGAAAATTCCCTATATTTTCTCCACAATATCCTTGAGCACACAATATTCTAAGGTCTCCTCCTCCTACATAGGATCCCTTGCACCCTTGTCCTTTTCTTTTCACAACCCCCTTCCCTTACCACCACAAATACTACACACACCATAAATATAACACCCATGACTCTTAATATTGTAGGGATTACAACATAAAAAAAAAAAAATACCCTCTTCTCATAACAAATTGATGCTTACCCCTCATAGGTTGAACCATATGCTACCAAGGAGGCTATTGAAGCCTATAATACCAACACCCTTGATGAGTATTTGGTTTCCATGGATCACCATTACAGTCTGGCCAATCATGAAGATTTGTTCACTCATAACTCTAAGATTAAATATTGTATCTTCTACCTAATCTCAAATAATGGTAGTTAGAACAATCTAATATTCACCTACATAGTCTTCAAGTTGAATCTCCCTACTCTTGCACAACTCAAGACTTATCATGTAGGGTGGGTGATCAATGATAGCCATCTATCTTTAGTGAATTGACATCACAATATTACCTTAGCCATTCCCCCTTTATGGGGCATTCTTGAATGTGATGTAACCCTTTGAACTCCACTTCACTAACTATAGGCTTCCCATATCAATTGATCTCAATGCATAATATCATGGAAGGATTAATCAATGCATATTAAAGTGAGATGGGAAGACCTTTAAGTTTACATATTCCTTGGAAACTATCCCACAAATTATCTCTAGTGATGTGGTAGTCAAGCAATTTTCTCATAAGAAATGTATCCATTTGCATATGGTTCTTCCACTGAAACTAGACATCAAAACACAATATATTATGGAGTCACTCCAAAAAATCATGGAGGATTACATCGATGAGTTTGTATATCCCCAAGGATTACCATCACAATGAGTTGCTCAACACTTAATTGACCTCTTACCTAGTGGGGTTATTCCTAATGCACCTATGCTAAAGCCCAAACATTATCTACTAAAGAGAATGCTGAACTTGAAAGATAGTTGCAACAACATTTGGATATAGGTTGGATACAACCCAATTTGTCCCCAAGTGTCTATCCAATATCTATAATCCCGAAAAAGGAACATAACAAACAAATACTCACTTCATATTATATGGAAATTAACAAGATTACTATAAAAAAAATCATTATCTTGTGGTTGGTCAATAATTTACTAAGATGAATCTCATAACTAGCTACCATTAGGTTCACATGGCCACTAGTGACACATGGAAAACTACATTCAAGTGAAATTTGGTCTTTTCGAGGGGACAATCATGTCGTTTGGCTTCACAAATACATAAACAACTTTTATTCACATAAGCGATGATATTTTTAGTCCTCACTTCGGATGTTTTTCAATCATCTATATTAATGGTATCTATATTTTGAGTCAGATGTGGGATGAACACATCCAACATGACCTGCACACTATTATGGATTTGTTGCATACTCACAAGCTACAAGTTAAAAAGATGAAATGCTCCTTCTAATAGAATTTTGTTTGAAATTTCGAAATTCTCATTACCCAATATGGAATCCTTCATGATCAAACCAATGTGAAGGATCTTATGGATTGCTCAGTTCCCCACACCACCACCTAGCTAAATCTTTTTTGGGAAGAATGATTTTTTACAGAAATATCATTCCACACTTTTCCCAACAAGTGTGTTTGTTGCATTTCTTTTCTAACTAGCTAGAATTTTCTTGGAAACCTAATGCTAATAAGGAATTTGTGCATATTAAGTAGGTATGTCATTAATTTAGATTTTAACCTTGTACAATATCTACTGCAAACATATATTCAGTAAAAGAACAAAAAAAATACAATGGCAAATACAAACATTACACATATATTTTTCCCATGGAAACCCAAACCGAGAAAACCAACATATTCTATATTTTCATTGTGTTACATTGTTTACAATACAATATACATATAGGAGCCAGCGACATCCAAACCCCTAACCGAATGACTTGGATTAGTCAACAACCCTAATTCCTTAACTAGGAATAGAAAACCATCGGCAAAGAAACCATGTGCCGAAAAACCACCTAAATATGTGACACGTGCCGAAAAACTACTACTCATGCAAAGAATATAACACATACCCAACATTCTCCAACTTGTTGTTTTCTTTGCATACAATCTAGGGCATCAATGCCCATGGATCCTCTACACCAAGAGAACTTCTCAGTGCTCACAGATTTTGTTAATGAATCTGCAACATTCTTCAAAGTGTCCACCTTCATCAACAATACTTTCTTTCTTGAAACATGTCTCTCACAAAGTGATATTGAATATCAATATTCTTTGTCTTTGAATGATGAGTTGGGTTCTTCGCTACAAAATTTTCACTCTGACTATCACAATCTATCCTTACAACTCGTTGTACCAACCCAATACCTAAACATACTCTTTGTAACCATATTGCTTCCTTACTTGAATGAGTGGTTGCCATATATTTAGCTTCTATAGTTTAAAGTGACACTATATCCTGTCTTTTGCTCATCCAACTTATTGCTCCTCCAAACAGGTTAAACACATACCCACTTGTAGATCTCCTATGATCCAGATTTCTAGCCCAGTCTGCATCCACAAAATCATGTATATCCACCACTCTGTCCAATATCGATCTTCCTTCGTAGAACAATCCATAGCTAGCAGTGTCACACAAATACCTGAAAACCCCTTTTACTGTTGTCCAATGCTCCTTCCCTGGTTTTGACATATACCTGCTCAAAACTCCCACTGCATGTGCAATGTCCGGTCTAGTACAGACCATTGCATACATCAAACTGCCAACTATACTCGCATATGGAACACGAGACATGTTCTCCTCCTCTTCATGTGTCTTGGGATACTGATCCGCAAATAACTTTACACCAACAAGAATATGAACCTTGATCGGTTTACATTCCTGCATATTAAACCTCTGCAATATTGTCTCAACATATTTTCTCTCATTTAACCAGAGTTTCCTCATTTTCCGATCTCTTTTAATTTCCATGCCCAAAATGAAATTTGAAGCACTGAGATCCTTCATGTCAAATTTAGAGGATAACTGAGTTTTCACATCTTGGATAATCTCCTTGTTGTTTCCTATCAACAACACGTCATCCACATACAAGACCAAATAAATCAAATGATCACCAATTAATTTAAAATACACACAGTGATCCTCTTTGCTTCTTGTGAAGCCAAGTCCCAACATATAAGTATCAAATTTTTGATACCACATCCTTGGTGATTGTTTTAAACCATACAAGGACTTTTTCAGCTTCCATACCAAATCCTTCTTTCCCTTCAGAGCATAACCTTTTGATTGCTTCATATAGACTTCTTCTTCCAGATCCCCATGTAGGAATGATGTCTTCACATCCATTTGTTCTACCTCAAAATCAAATGTAGCAACAACACATAACAAAAATATTATAGAGGTTAACTTGGCAACATGAGAAAAAATATCACCAAAATCAATTCCCTCAACCTGGGAATAACCCTTTTCTACTAACGGAGCTTTGTATTTCTCCACTTTTCCTTCTGCATTCATCTTCCTTTTAAATACCCATTTGTTGCCAATGAGATTTCTTCCAGTCGACAAATCCACTAGATCCCAAGCCTCATTCTTATCCAAAGATGCCATTTCTTCGTCCATGGCCCTTTTCCATAGATTTCCATCCTCTGAATCCACTGCCTCCCTGACAGTTCTAGGATCATCATCAGTAATAGACAAAGAAAAATTTGAATGGAAATCAGATGGAGTATACCTTTCTGGTATCCTTCTTTTTCAAACCGATCTCCTCAATACTGGAGTATGAGGATCGTCTTCTTCTGATTCATGTTCTTCTGTAGAGTCTGAATCATCATCCTTTAAATCAAACTCTATTTTCTTTGGTTCTTCCTTACTTGGTAGGAGTTCCTTTTTAGCAACTTCCTTCATTTCTCTAAATACCACATCTCGACTAGACACTACCTTCTTAATTTATGGGATCCAAAGCTTATAACCTTTAAGACCATCTTTGTATCCAATAAAGATACACTTTTCGGCCTTCTTATCTAGCTTACTCTTGTTTCCCTTTGGAACATGAACATATGCATCATAGCCAAATACCTTGAGATGTGTGAGAGAAGTTTCTTTACCAGTCCATACCTCTTGTGGAGTCTTTTCATCCAACATTGATGAGGGTGATCTGTTGACCAGGTAACATACAATACCCACTGCCTCTGCCCAAAATTCTTTCCCTAACCCGACACCACTGATCATGCATCTTTCTTTTTCCATCAGCGTCTTGTTCATCCTTTCTGTAAATCCATTCTACTGAGGTGTATATGGAGTAGTATTCTACCTTGATATACCACACTTCTTATAGAATTCTTCAAATTCATTCCCGTAGAACTCTCTGCCATTATCTATCCTCATCACCTTAATTCTTTTCTCTGTTTGATTCTCAACAAGAGCCTTAAACTCTTTAAACTTGTCAAAGACTTTAGATTTCTTCCTGAGGAAATATATCCAAGTATTCCTTGAGAAGTCATCTATAAATGAGGCATAGTACACATATTTTCCCAATGATGGGACCGACACAGATCCAAAAACATCACTGTGAACTAGTTGTAAAATTCCTTTTGCCCTCTTTGCACCAGAGGGGAATATTACCCGATTATGCTTCCCATATAGACAATGTTCACATAAATAAAAATCCAGAGAGTAGTTAGACATACCTTCAACCATACCTTTACCATTTAGTAGTCAAAGACCCTTCTCTCCGATATGCCCCAGTCTTTGATGCCACAACATAACCTTTTCTCCAGAGACTGTAGTAGTTCTTTCTTCTTCAACTCCAATATCAAGAACAATGGAACTATTACACCCATCACTAATAGTGCTTCCTTGCAGCTTATACAGAGTTCCAAACTGAACTCCCTTCAGCAACACCATTGCTCCTCGAACCATCTTGCAGGTTTCCTTTTCAAATATTGTTTTTACCCCTGCATCATCCATTTTTCTTATAGAAATCAAATTTCTGGCAAAACCTGGGATGTGAAGAACACCAGGCAGTGTTCTAATCCTTCCATCTATGAGCCTCAACTTGACTTTTCCTCGTCCTATGATTCTGGTTGTCGAATCGTCACCTAAGAAAACATTACCTCTATCATACCTTTCATATTTCCAGAACCACTCCCTATGTGGAGTCATATGAAAAGATGCACTAGAGTTAACCAACCATGCCTCATGATCTGCATGTGTGCTTGAAGAAGCCAAGTACACATCCCCTGCTTCTTCCTTGGAGGTCTTTTCTTCTGTAGAAGGAGATTCTTCAGATCCCTTCTTTTTCTCAAATTTGGATCTACATTGCTTCTTGTAGTGCCCTTCTTTTCCACATCTCCAACATACCTTTACAAACTTTCTGGGAGATTTAGATCTACCCTTAGACATAGATTTCCCACTTGAGAACTTAGATCTATTTCTTTCCTGGGAATGTCCTCTTGCAAATAATGTGTTTGGTCTTTTTCCTTCCATATTCTTCCATCTCATCTCCTCCGACAATAAGGATGAGACCACTTCATTAAACTTCAAGGCAGTTGTATTACTACTTATGGCCGCAACCAGACTATCCCACGATTCTGGTAAAGAGCACAGTAAACTAATACGTTTATCTTCATCTGAAATTTTAATCTCAACATATACTAACTGACTTACCACGGTATTGAAGGTGTTCAAATGCTCTGCCACCGAGTCTCCATCTCTCATCCTCGAGTTATACAAATTATTTCTCAGGAATAGTTTATTTACTAGGGACTTAGACTAATACAACTTCCCCAACTTATCCTATAAATCCTTGGTTGTAGCTTCCTCTGACACATTCAATAATACTGAATTTGAGAGACATAGTCAAATTGTGCTCTTTGCTTTCCGATCCAACTTTTTCCAGTCATCTGCTGAAATTCCTATAGTTGTAGTACCTGGATCTACCGTGATCCACTGATCTCTGTCCACCAATAGGTCTTCCATCTTGAGCTTCCATAACTCAAAAAATTTCCCATTAAACTTCTTGATCTCCATATTTGAATTGCTTGCCATTTCTTTTCACCTAAAAAAACAACACCACAGATCTCCCACTGTAACAAGGCTTATCACAGTCCCGAGCCAGACCCTTGACCACAAATGAATCCCCCTGAAGCCAACAAAGCTCTGATACCAAATGTAGATTTTAACCTTGTACAATATCTACTGCAAACAAATATTCAGTAAAAGAACAAAAAAGATACAATGGAAAATACAAACATTACACAGAGATTTTTCCCTTGGAAACCCAAACCGGGAAAACCAACATATTCTATATTTTCATTGTGTTACATTGTTTACAATACAATATACATATAGAAGCCAGCGGCATCCAAAACCCTAACCTAATGACCTGGATTAGTCAACAACCCTAATTCATTAACCAGAAATAGAAAACCATCGACAAAGAAACCATGTGCCGAAAAACCACCTAAATATGTGACATGTTTCCCGAGGCATAATTTTTTTTCTTAGTGGCACTGCCCCCGAATCCCCGTGCGAGGGGGCATTCGCCCCCCTGCATGCCCGACGCAATGCTCATACACTACTACTCGTGGAAAGAATATAACACATACCCAACAATTAAACACTAGTTTTACGCCTTCCATGTCTCTAATAACCCTTCAAGATTGAGTCATACCCCTCTTAATGTGGTATTCGTGTAGAGATTAAGCAAGGTGGTCACCCCATGGCCTATCACTCTAATAGCTTGTCTAATGCCAAACTCTCCATATCTTTAATAACCCTTCAATACTAAGTCAAGCCCCTCTTAATGTGGTATTCGTGTAGCGATTAAGCAAGGTGGTCACCCCATGGCCTATCACTCTAATAGCTTGTCCAATGCCAAACTCTAGTACATCACATATGACAAAGAGTTTTACACATAGTACAAGGTCTTAAAAACTGGAAACATTATCTATTTAGGGAAGAGGCTAGTCCCTCGCTTTTAATGACCAGCTAGTTCCTACCGGTTTCATATTATCTCTTGCTTGTGTTTACATTGATTCTCTCTCCTCTGGTGATGTCTTTCCTCCATGCTGAGATCCTTCCTCTGTGTTGTGATGATTCCTCCATGCTTCTCGGGCACTAGGAGACTTCATTGCCAATTGTGGAAATTCAATGCTCGAGTACAAGAACCTTCCAGAATCGCTCCAACTCCTCCCACGCCATAGTGATTTATTGGCCCCATCCTTGGCCTCACCTTTGTTCCCACTCTACGTCAACCTCTTAGTCTCTACATCCTTCTTTGAGCACTGTTCTTCTACTATTACCTCTCAACCTCTCCTCCTCTCTCCGACCCACCCTTCTCTTCCACTCTCTTCCTCTATTTATTTGCATGGCACATGGAAGCTCTAGTCAATGTTGGTGCGACATGCAGAACATAATTCTGGTCTCTAGAGTCTCTTCAAAAGTCGAGGATCCTGCTGTTGACTACCAGGTCGATACTCCTCTTGAGATACATGTTGAAATTGACCTTGCCAAGGCACATGTGAGGGCTCTAAGGTGCTTCATTTAAGATGAGGAGGTGAATGAAAACATATGCCCTTGGATCCCAAATCTTGATTCCTCCCAGGTTTGAGAATCCAAGTATTATCGGACTGTAGACTTTTATTGGCATGTGAATATGCTAATAGGTAAAGTATTTCTCGAGAGAAACAAGGCTCATATAGATATTCTCCTCCATCTTGATGATGTCCAACTCCAAATTAAATACCTGATCACAAGATCAATCTGATAGCTAAGAAAACTGTCGATCTAGACTTGTACAGGCTGGAATACCCTCAACCATAGGTTCTGACAACTAATGACCATCCTCCCTTGTTTAGATTTCACTCATGATTTATGTGATTTCTTTTTTACTTCTAATTTTCATAGGTGAGTGCCCCACAGATTTTTCAACATGCTGAATCCATTTCTAAATTCAGAAATGAATTTTGAACAACAAAAAATAGTAATTCTTATAAATTTATAAGAGAACCATTTCATAGAATAGCTACACAACAACAATAGCTACACAACAACATGGTTAAATGGTTAAATATAGGACTTAACTAATTGGTAAATGTAGGATCGAATTATTTGATCAATCAAATAAATGAACAAATCCAAAAATTATCTCATATTTCGGTTTTAGTAGAGTTTATGAAAAACACTCTTCCAAAATCACGTGGCCCGCTGCGGAATTAATCTAAAACCAGCATCGTGAAATGACGAAGAGCAGGTACACAAATAAGGCAATCAAATTTGATAGTCAAAAAATTCGTGAGAGTCTAGACGCGCAGAAGTTGCCGTAGACGACACACCAACTCATAATATGCCACTGAATGACGCCTGTTGACGCCAGCGTTGAAGAACACTTATGGTCGTGGTGTACCAACCGTTTACTCGCCTTTTTTGAATGTGCAAAAGCACTCAGAATCCATTACGTGCACATAATAAGTACGCGTATTAGGAAATTAAATTAACCCGTTATTTTTTAAGGGGAGAAAGAAATGTGAAAGGACTAATTAGAAAGAAATGTGAAAGGACTAATTACCATTGGATTACTATTAAGATTAAAATTTCAAAGGAGTAAGTTTATATCAGGACCCATCATCACGACATCTAAGCCTAGGGTCTTGATATGGACTAGAAAATTCAATCTCCAATAATCAATAATGTGGATCCTCAGAATCTTCCAATCCGTCAAACAATGTTATATTTTTAAAATTTAAATATAATTAAAATTAATTAAATCACAATTAAAATTAATAAATATATATTTAAAGGATCCACATATTGATTATTGGAAATCTACTTTTCAAGTTTATATGTGGTTGATCAACGCCGAAAAGTTGATAAGATGAAAATAATTTTTAAAAGAATATATTAAATTTTATTATTGATTAACAAATAAACCGTTGAGCTTCATTTATGTGGTGTTAATATTTTAATTTCTGTTAATCACTTACGTGGCAATCAGTTAGCTATCAAAGTAATTTTTAAATATGATTTGGTAAATGTAAAAAAGTAAACACATAAACAGATGTCTTTATAATAGCTAGGAAGTTAATCATTGAAATCACAGCCATTTATTTTGTGTGACTACTAAGAATATTCCAGCCATATTTAATCCTGTCCATAGAAAACTTATTAAGCACTAAACCTCTATTAAATCTGCCCATTGTCAATAGGTGTACGCCTTTTGGCCTAAAAATTCAATCTCCAATAATCAATAATGTGGATCCTTAGAATCCTCCAATCCTTTAAACAATGTTATCTTTCTAAAATTTAAATATAATTAAAATTAATTAAATCACAATTAAAATTAATAAATATATATTTAAA
>ML782811.1:228847-294724 GCA_009831015.1 Picea engelmannii
GTTACAGAAGCCTTCAGTTTGTTCTGGAAAAGTCTCTCCTCTATTGACGTTGGCCCCATTCGATTTCTCATGGAGTTGCTTCGGCGAGCGCTGAACTGGAGGCCTGTACAATTTGTGATGAAATTGCCCTTGCTTGATTTTCTGAAGAGACTCAATAAAGATGCAATCAAAACCGGAGAAGAATCCTCTGTTAAGATCATACAGCCCTCTCGACACGAACTGAATATTCCTTCTGTGGCCGATTTATGTTTTGCGGGAGTGAAATTCTCTCCTACTGATGGCGACCTCACCACAATACATTTTGACGAGAAAACTGCCATTCTTTACCTCCCCAAAGTAAAGTTGGACACCAACACAGAGGTAATGCTGAGAAATCTGATGGCATTCGAAGCTTCTGCTGCGTCTGGTGTGCTTGTTTTCAAGCGATATACCGATTTCATGAACGGTATGATCGACGGAGTAAAAGATGTGAAATTGTTGAGGGAGAGCGGAATTATTTGTAACCACCTCCAAAGTGACGGAGAGGTTGCCAGCCTATGGAACAGCATGGGCAAGTGCGTTCGTCTCACCGATGCTGGATATTTAGACAAAGTTATAAAAGACTTAAATCGATATTATAGAAGACAATGGAAAGTTATGGTGGTAGAGTTTGTGAATAATTATATATTCAGCTCCTGGAAATTCCTCTCCCTTGTAGCTGCAGTGATAGTTTTGATCATCACTTGTTTGCAAGCGTTCTGCTCTGTCTATAATTGCAAAAACTGGGTAGAGCAGTAGAGGTACGCACCAGAATCTTGCCTGCTGTTAATATTGAAACCTCACAGCAGTGAAATGCAGGACTGCCATTTCCAATATTTCTGTTTGTCTGTTCCCTGTAAGGTTGTAGATTGATTTGAGCGTCGCCGGAATCCTGCTATTGTTGTTAGCGTCGAATAGGCGGTTTTCAGTTAAAAAAAATATTCTTCAACCAATGTTGGATTATACGATTAAAAGTGTCAATTTTTTCGAATGGAATCTCAAACATTTTTCATTCCAACCTACCATTCATATATATTTTTCTGTCTGAAATACTTTCCATTCTAACCTACCAGTCATATATATTTACACATTAAGTGACATGTACTTGCGATATGTGTTTTTATGTCAATAACCCTATATTTGTAATTTAGATATAAAAAGACATTTTAATTATTTTTTGTAAGCAGGTTATCTGCTAGTTAATTTCACTTTCAAAATTCTACAGTTTTTGCCAAAAAGAAAATTTGCTCAATTATATTGGATATATAATTTTTTAAATCTTCACAGATCACTTAAGAAATCTTGTAAGTACTTTCCATAACTAAATTGTTAAAAAGAAATCTTGTAAGTACTTTCCATAACTAAGTTGTTAAAAAAAAACTTCAGATTTTTACAAAAAATTATATACTCTATGTTATCCAAATCCAAAAAAAGCAAGTGAATTAGGAAGAGGACCAAGCCAAGTTGTGGCTTATCATATAGATTACATCCATTTCACAAGGAGATAGACAAAAAGCCAAAAAATGAGCTTTGTCAATATTGAAACGGAGTTAGAAAAGATAGATGTGTTTTATGGGACCCTTCGAGCCATTATGCATTCAGGTTCCAATGATGATTGCTTTGATAATGTATCTTCCTTCTTGTTGTGATCCCTGTATATATGCTGGAAGTTGATCTCTTGAAATTTTTTAATTAAGTCCAGACTTTTGATCTTCCAGCCCTCAATTGCACAAGCTTGTAAGCCTTTTTTTTTAGCCACTCAATGACCACCTTTGAATCCCCCAGAACCTCGAGTTTTTGTATAGATAGGTGGCTTGCCAATGTCAAAGTTACCCAAATTTGTGTTTGTTCCCACACCGCAGTTCATAACCCATCTAAAAAAAGTTCACTTTGGTGTTTTTATTACACCCCCACTCCACATAGTTTGCCATCAGCCCGAGCAACACCATCAAAACATGCAAGAGTGTTTCAAGTGCGTTGAGAGATCAAACATTCACGAGCTTGTAAAGGCTTTTGGGAAACTTGTTTTCTTCTAAGGGAGCCAAGAGTTTTGGTAATCACTGAGAGGGAAAAAGGGGCAATATTCTTGAAAGTTGCAGAGTTCCTCTCCAACCAAGTATACCAACAACTAAGGGTCGACAAATAGGTAATATCAGATTTCTCCTTTGTCCAGGATTTAAAACAATCTGACATCAAAGATCCTGTCCAAACACCTTTGAACTTCAGGATTGTGTTTAATCTTGCCTGGATAGATTTAGTGAAAATACAACTTATGAAGAGATGGCTTATGTTTTCATTTTCTCTCTTGCATAATAGACATTGGCTTGGGCCTTCCCATTTTTTTTTTGTAGGATGTCCCAAGTTTATATCTTGCCCTCTCCTGTCAACCATATAAAAAATATTATTTAGTTTTACTTCCCATTTCCATAGGTTTAGTCTCCAACCATCAATACTCGAGCAGCCCTGTGTGAAAATAAGAGCCATGTAAATGTTCTTTACAATGAGGTACCCTGAATGGTCGCCCCCTGTCCACATTAAAGTATCATCACGATCTTGTATGGAAGCACCTGAGATAATGAGAGCAAAGCGGAAAAATTCCCATTCTACAGCCAACATTCCCATGAGTCCTAGGTCCCCAACTTTGTACTAGCTGGTCAAATGTTCACTTGGTTCAGTGATGCTTCTACCCTGGGAGAGTACTTAAATATTTTTCTATCTTAAAAATGAAACAAGCTCTAGAGAAAGAAAGGATCTGTCACTCATTCCCAGGATATTGTCTCTACCAAGAGCAACAAGATGTCTTGAACCAAGAATCCAACTAAGCCATTGAGTGATCAAGTGTATCGATTTTAGGAGGCCACTCCAGATTTTTGAGACTATTGTCATGTTGAAAGTTGACAATCTGAGCCAGTTTGTAATAGTGGTTGGAGGTAGATATTTATCTTTAATTACATCATGCCAAATGCCCTCTCTCGTTAAAACCCTCCAGAGTGTATTTGTTGCTAAAGATTTAGTGAAGTGAAAAATATTGCGGAACCCCCAACCTCCAAATTTCTTTGGTTTTTCTAGTGTGTCCCATCTGCACATATGGTAATGAAAAGAGTCTATGTATCCTTATCTTGTTTAATATTGTGACGGGGATGGTCGCCAACGACATCGAGTATACTCGCAAACTTTCTAGAGTAGATTTTACTAAAATAAATCATCCCCCCAAAGATAACCATCTATTGCACTAGAGGTCATTTTCTTTTCCATCTTTGACAACAACCAGTTCCAGTCAACACTTTTTTGCAGCCCTGTAGTCAAATAATAACCCAGATATCTAAAACCAGCTAATAGTTTCGTAAAGTTATATGGGAGAACTGTCCTATATGGAGCTAAGTTCACATCCGATAACCCTTCATATAGAACAATTGTTTTTTGTTCATTTACCTTTAAGCCCGATGCTTTGCAGAAAAAATTAATGATTCTATTAATTTCTATACATTCATTTATAGTAGCATTTGTCATGATTAAAATGTCATCCACAAAGAAAATATGAAGGATCCTTATCATTCTAGATACCTTTATGCTCGCCATCTTCCCTGTCGCTTTGCTTTCTTTTAGTATTAAGCTAAGACCCTCCAATACCAATATGAACAACAGAGGGGATAAAGGGAATCCCTGTCGCTTTGCTTTCTTTTAGTATTAAGCTAAGACCCTCCAATACCAATATGAACAACAGAGGGGATAAAGGGCATCCCTGTCGTAATCCATGACCGCTTCTGAAGAATCTCGTAGCTTCACCATTTATTAATACAACAAAGGTTGATGTAGAAACACAACTCATAATCCAATTGGTGAATTGTAACCCAAAACCCACTTGAATTAAGATCATCCTTAGAATATCAAAGTCAATACAATCATATGCTTTTTGTAGATCCAACTTCAGAATAAGTGTTTTTTTCCTCTTTTTTTTAATGTTGTGGAGGCATTCATGTGCAATACCAATGGTATCCTGTATTTGTCTGCCCTTCAGAAAGCCAAGTTGTTTTGCAGAGAGTGATCTACACTGGATCGGTTTGATACGATTTGTTATGATTTTTGTAATTAATTTGTAACAAAGATTGCAAATAGAAATAGGTCTGTAATCATTGAAGGTATTCGGCTTATTTGTTTTTGGGACAAGGGAAATAAAGGTTGAATTAAGGCCCCCTGCAATCAGTCCTTTCTTCCTCGATTCCTTGACCATCTCTAAAAGGTCGTCTCCCACTAGATCAAAGAAATATGTGAAGAAATTGATTGTCTAGCCATTGGGCCCTAGACTCTTATCTTTCTTAAACAAAGATAAAACCTCTCTCAATTATTTTAAGATGACTGGGTTATGTAGGGTGCTTGCTTCTTCATCAATCACCAGATGGGAGAAAATTCCAGCTAATATGACTTGTTTTGTTATTGTTTGTTGTTCTTGTGCCTTGAATAAATTACTGAAATAATTCACTGCCTCATATTTTATAACCTCGTGACCAGTGTGACAAATCCCATTGGAATCTAATATCTCCCATATATGCCTGCGATTTCTCCTGCAACATGCGTATTGGTGAAAAAACTTAGTATTTTGGTCTCTGCTTTGTATCCAAATCACCCTATCGCGTTGCCTCTACAATTCTTCTTTTGCTTTTAAAATATTATTTTTTTCTTATTCCAGGATACTTAGGTTTAGTTCTATATCCCGTGAAAAAGTGCCATCGACCCGAAGCATAAGATTTTCTTTAATCTTTGATTCCAACTTCTCGAACTTCTCCATCTTCTAAATGTTCTTGTTGTTTCTAACCCTGCTCCATAGCTTTCTCTATTTTTTAAGGTCCTTTAGCTTCCATATAATTCTACGACGTCTACCTCCTTCAGAAAGGTACATTGGATCAGTCGAGACCTTATGAACAAGGATATTGAAATCCTTTTCAAGTAGCCATTGAGAAATGAGTTTAAAAGGATAAGGTTTGTAGATAGGGTCGATCTCTAGCTGTAAAGGAACCGGTGTGTGATATGAAACAAAAGGGTATTCCACCCAGGAATGGTATAAACCTACACCGGATAAAACCTCTTCAGAAACATAAAATCTATCCAGTCATTTAACAATCGAGGTAGTCCCATTTCGCCCATTCCTTGAAGTTGGGACAACTCTATCCGGTTGGATATCAATAAAATGTTTGGATTGAAAAAGTGTTTTGAAATACTTTGCCAATGGACTTGCTTGTGCAAATCCTCCCCAAACTTCGCCCGATCAGACCGTAAAATTCAAATCTCTTGCAATGATCATATTTTTGTGTGAAATAAGAGCACTGTCCGCAACAACGTTCCAAAAATTCTTCCTCTCCACACATGGGTCGTAGATGTTTAGTAAAGTGATCTCCCTTTTACTTGCAATGCACATCCCTGTCAATAAAATGCCACCAACAGAGAGGTAAGGTACCAAATCGAGCTTGTTAGGATCCCAAGTAACCAAAATAACTCCCGCTGTACCAATCGAGTTAACAACACATGAGACCCAGAAAGGATGCAAGCCATTCATGAAAGATCTAACTTTATGTTCATGTACCAGAGTTTTCTGTAGAAACAATATATCCGAACAAGTTTTATCCAAAATACGATGAATATAGGCAATTTTTAGGGAGCCCCCTATCCCTCGAAGATTTAGGGAGAGATAAATCATTACTTTGCCCTTGCTGGGGATTTCATCGCTCTAAGTGCCCCACTATTAGTGGAAGGAGGGGCTGAATCTGGTTGCAGGGAGGTCGAGGCTGAATTTTTTTTCCTTGCACTTCAGGTTTTAATAGGATAGTATTCAATGCCCAGACCACGAGACTAGGAAAATTCCTTTCCATCCCTGTCAACACCTTGTTGGGAAGTACATGCTTCCCCACCCTGAGATAAGTTTTCATACATAGAGTTCCCCAAATAAATAGGCGGTAGAAGTGGGGTCGCGAAGGTAAGGAATCAAGGAATCTAGCACCTCGTTTAGTGAAGAATAAGTTTCCTCTGTTTCACGACAACCAGGCAGAGAAACAGGGTCCTCATGAGGGTTAAAGGTCAAATACTAGGAGGAAACTGGTTGGCTGGGTTCCATGTGATTAGAGGAAGGAACTGAATCAGTTCTTATGACAACTAAATGTTCGACGCTACTTGAAGTTTCAAAGGTTTCAACACCCAACGGTGCTACACTAATGGAATCCTTTTCCACTTTCGGATTAGAGCCCCCAACAGTGGGACCAATAGATTCTGAAGCTGACATCATTGACCTCCCCTCATTCGTTGTATTCTGTTTTAACCAACCAGATGCATTCAAAGTCTCCTTTTCCCAACAAGTTAAGTAGAAAAAAACACAGGACAAATGTATCTTAACTTACTCGAGAGACTCTCAGTTTGTGTCGATGGACTGGTGACCTCTGTCGGGAAATGGAAGGCCCTGAAACCGTCTGTAGCTTCATTGGGGGAAGATTTATATAAATCTTTGTGCAACTCTGTGTCCTTAGAATCATCTTCTGCAACCCAACCTTTACAGTCCTGTCAGAGGTTTCTAGTGCTATGGCAGATGCTACATCTGAAGGGTATGTCGAGGTAATCAAGTCTTTGTAAAGTCTTACGACCTCTCCAATCAATCTCTAAAACTTCAGGAAGCCCATTGTGGATGTCCATTTTGACCAAAACCCTCACAACTTTTCTAATCGGGGTTGTAAGGTTATGTCTATCCACAGAGATAAAAGTTCCAAGTGTGTTCCCAATCGCCATGAGTGAACCCTCGTTCCAGAGGTGGATGGTTAAGCCCGGTAAAAGCACCCACAGATGTTGCATCTGGAAATACTCTATGGCTGGGTCAAAAGCTACTCTCCATCACTTTAACATGAGGTTGTTGCCACCCATAATCCACCGGCTTTCCAAAAGGGTAGACAAGTCTTTGGGGGATTTGTAGATGAAGCCTAAACAACCCTTTGTTAGGTGTAATATTTCCGGAGTGTAACCTAATAGGGGAACCCAATGTTGTTCTACCCAAGCATGTAAAGAGACCTTGCTAAGATGCATGTATGAAACCGTTCCCACTAAACCACATAACCCCATCCCTGCCACCTCTTCGGGTCCCACATACGACCCTAGTAGCATCTTCCGGAAAAAAAATTTGGACTTCCACTGCCTTCGTCTGCTCCCAGAAGGACCCACCAGTTTATACTCCCTTTTTGGTGTGCCTGGATGAGCAGTCTCCCTTTGTAACACAGGCTTGTTTTTATCATACAAAACCTTCGCAGCACGACGAGCATAGTTCGAAAGTCTAGGGAGAATACTAGACTAGGTGGGTGGGTGGTTTAACTTATTTCTATGTGGATTAGACTGATAAGTTTTCAAGTCACCAGGGGGATAATTTAAGGTAATAGTACCATTCCCCAAGGAGTCGACAGTGTCATAGAGGCTATCTCGCTGCCAAATGATCTCATTTGTAGCCTTCATAAGTGTGTCAACGTATTTTGTTATGTTATCCTCATCAGGAATGTCTGTAGAAACCAGCCACCTGGGCTCCACCGAAATTTCTTTGCTAGAGGAGTCAGAACAAAACTCAATGAACGAGAAGAGTAGTGGAGGGAAGTTGCCTAGGTTCCAGGGATCATAAATAGTAACAACAATGCTAGTCATAACCAAGCTCCGTAACCGAGATAGTAAGTGGAGAGAAGATGACTAGGTTCCAGGGTCCATTTAAAGTAACATTTAAGTCGCTACACAGGTGAAGGTGGAGGTAAAAACGACGGAAAAGGTAAAACCGTAACTGGAAAAAACTTTTTAACTGGAAAAAACCAATAAAAACAAAACTAAAAAATTCCACTAACACATAACTTGGAAAGGAAGAAAGAGGGAAAAACATTGAAACCTAGTCCTGTCTTCAGCTCCAATAAAAACAAAACTAAAAAATTCCACTAACACATAACTTGGAAAGGAAGAAAGAGGGAAAAACATTGAAACCTAGTCCTGTCTTCGGCTCCCTGCGCAGATGTCCACCATGCCTGGAAGTTTAAAACTTCATCCTCCCACCGAAATGATAATGTCCTAAAACCTCACTTTATGGAAAAGTTGTTGCATTTATAACATATTTATTTTTTAAACTTTATTCTTATCCATATTATTAAATACTTTGATATAAGAATACAAATTTTTTTATATACATATATAAAATTAAATTAAATCAATCTCTATAATTTTGAAAATATTATAAAATTAAATTGAAAATATTGTAAAGTTAAACGGTGAAATTTATAACAAATTATTATAATGAAAATGACTTCAAATTTAGTACCACAAATTTATGTTAAACAGTTTGTATGAAAATATTGTAAAGTTAAAATCTAATATTTATAGAAAAATGACTTCAAATTTAGGAGGAAAAATTTATGTTAAATAGTTTGTATGAGATTTTTAAAATTAATATTTTAAATAGAATTTTTCAATCTAAAATTTTAATAATAATAATTTTTTATGTTAAATAGTTTGTATGAGATTTTGAAAATTAATATTTTAAATAGAAATTTTCAATCTAAAATTTCAATAATAATAAAAAATTATATTAAGATTTTTGAGTTTCAACCAAATTATTTTATTATTTTTTAATAAATTTATAAATTTATTACAAATTCAATATATATATATATATAATTTTCTAATAAAAATGTATTATGCATTATATCATGTATTTGAATTTTGAATGATTTTATACTTGTAAATTTTAAGTTAAAATTATAATTTATAACGATGGTGGTAATGATTGCCATTTTGTAACATTCATTTTGGTTTATTACACCATTAACAATATAAAAAAAAATGATTTATTTTCTTTTACATTCTATTCTATTATGATAAAAATATTTGCAATAAGATTTGTTAAATTTTTATAGTTTTGATGCGTCAATCAGTGATAGAGTTTAGCTTAATAAATATTTTGAAATTTGATTTAATGTGGGGGTGTGTATCATATATTAACTTTTAAGATAGTGGTTTTCATCCTTCATCCTTGTAGTATCATAAATATGACAATTTATTTTATCCCATGGCTTTTAAAAATTTGTTCAACCGTTAGTTTTACTATAATAATTTTTATTTTAGTAATGTTGATTGTTTTTTAAATTTAAATTAGTTTTTTTTTGTAAGATAGTTTTAATATTACATGTTACAAACTGAAGTTATAGAGCAAAATGAAGACACTATACTTAGTTACAAAGTCTGACATGAGATAAAATCTCTGAGTAGATAACTATAACAAAATGAGTGGGTTTTCCGTCTCGTAGACCAAACTATGAAAGTAAAAACCAAAAGTAACAAGACATAAAAACTTATTTAGAAACATAATTATGAGGAAAGGGATGCTCGAATGAATCTAGCCATTTTAGAACCATGATATCCTCGAGAAGTTCCTCCTCGTTGCGCCTTTGCTTGGGATCAACCGTTCTAGAATCCAGTAACCAGTCCAAGCGCTTTTCCATGAGTTCTTGTCGGAACGTTTGTCCGGGCTTGAGAACCTGAATAATGTTTCATTGTTCCTATGTGAAAACAGGGTCGGAAGATAGAAGGGGATTAGAGCTTGAGGCTTGAGCATGGATGGGGATAGAGATGATGGGAGTGGTGGAGTGAGGCAGAGTGGGGGTGGGTTTTGCCTCAAAATTAACGGAGGTTGAGTGAGCAGGATGAGGCTCCATTTGCAGATGACAAGAACAATTACAACCAAGGAGAGCCAAGTTGTCAGTGATTGGAACTGCGAACCACAGAGCGAATTGCGCTAGAATATTTGAGTCTACCTCTCTCACAAGGCTTGAAAAAAACCTAGAGGGGAAAAGAGGTAGACTGGGTGAAAACACGAAAGGAGACACTACTAATAAATCTAACGAGAGACAGACAAAACAAGGAAAAAAAAACCGGTGAAGGTTGTAAGAGACCAGAGTGATAAGAGGCAAGGTAGGTGCAGGAATATTTAAACAAAGTGAGGATTGATAGGACTAGGTTCATTCTCCTTGAGGCCATCATGCGAAGGATGATCAAGATCCATGCCAAGAGTAGAAAATTGATGCAGAGGAGGATTCACATTAAGTTGGCATCGTTGTTCATCCTGCTTGAGGGAGGGTGAGGAGACGCCAGTGTGTCCAGATGGCATGGGGTTGGGATGAGTTGATAACACCCCATCTGGGGTGGAGATATCCTTTCATGCTAAATCCAAGCAAGCTAGGAAGGGAGGATGTTCAAGGGTTTGAGTGGCGAAACATATAAGATATTGATCTTGAATATCGACCCCTGCATTGGCAATCTTGTGGGATACACAGTTGGCATTACATCGAATGTGTGAGGGGATTAGGATCAGGTTAGGTAGAATGAAGGAACAAAGGAGCTCCAGACCGCTTGGTAGTTTCCAACCGAAGGATATTTTGGCAGGTTTCAATCCTTTAAGAATCTTAAAAAACAATTCTATAATTACCTGGGAGTCTCCTTCTATGATTAATTTGTGAAAGCCTTTGTTTTTGGTAGCACGAAGGCATTTAATAAGTTCCCATAGTTCTGCAACATTGTTGGTATCAGTTCCTAGATTTCCCGCCATGGTGAGAACGATGCCACCTTGATCATTTCTTATGACTATGACAAAACCATCTAGTCCAGGGTTACCTTTCGAGGCTCCATCAAAATTAAGTTTAAGGAAGTTATAAGGGGGAAAGCTCCAGGAAGTGGGACTGTGGGAGGTGGGCGATCGGGAGGGGTTGGAGATGGAGATGGAGTTAGGAGTAATGTGACAATTGATGATAATGATTTTTTATAAGGGATTATAGTTGAAGTTGTCTGGATTCCAAGGTTGGCAACATATTGTTTACTGGATGCAATCTTTTATCTTATTCCATACTTGATTTTCTGTGTGGAACAGTGAATGAAAAATTCTTCAGTTTCTTTCTTTCCAAAAATTCCAAACAACAAACCCATGAATTAATTGCCAAATTCTATTGAGGATAGGGTTTTTAAAAACTAGAATTTTACACGCTCAATAGTGGTCTTGATACTTGTTGGGTCTCTGTCTGATCTATGCATGATTTGAGCAGGTTGTTCCCAAGTAAGCAAGCTAAACTACATTGATTGAGAAGGTGTTTTGTGGTTTCCTCATGTGCGTGGCACAATGGGAAAATGGAGGGACCTATGAACCCTCTTTTGCGTAGATTCTCCCAAGTGAGAATGCAATTTTGGACTAAAAGCCAAAGGAAAGTGCTTAGCTTGGGACACAAGTTTTCTTTCCATATTTTGTTCCATATTTCTTCCTTTTCCAAAAGTTGATGCTTAGATTTGAAGGTGTAGGATTCTTTGATAGAGAATACTCCTTTGGTGGTGTGGCCCCAACAAAGAATGTCTGGTTCATGGTGGATGCATATATTTTGAGTTACCACCTTTGTAGTCGAAGGAATCATGTTGCAATTTGAGGGTAGGCTAAGTTCTTGATAGTTGTTTTTCCATTCTCTTCAGAAAGAGTGAATTGGGTGGTTTTTCCAGAACTCTTGAACTGTAGAGGTGGATCGATGCTGCATACTTTGATAAATGTCTTGCATAATTTCCTTGGAGTTGAAAGGGGAGATCTGCTGCCAAGAGTTCGACCAAAAAATCCCAGTTTGACCATTCCTTATTTCCCCCAAAAAATGATCTTGTACAAGTGTGTGATTGCTCCAGGCAGTGTTCCAAATTGAGGAACCGAGAAGTATATTGATGAGGCAAATGAGATTGTTTTCCTCAATTCTAGGTGCATATTTATATTTCCAAAGTTTCGACCACAATTCTGAAGGATGTGTGAGACATCTCCACCAGATATTTGCTCCCATTACCTAGTTAAGA
This sequence comes from Picea engelmannii, assembly GCA_009831015.1. NCBI lineage: Eukaryota > Viridiplantae > Streptophyta > Pinopsida > Pinales > Pinaceae > Picea > Picea engelmannii. Next base: position 240,734 of record ML782811.1, read on the forward strand.
GTACAAAGATCTCATATACCAAGGCCTCCAGAGTGTTTGGGCTTGAATAGATCATCCCATTTCACCAGTGCCCATTTTCAAACTTCCTTATTGACTTTCCAAATAAATTTCCTTTGGATGGACATGACAGAGTTAACGATGAATTTTGGGGCAGCCAAAGCAGAGAAGAGATAGATATGAATGGCATGTAGAACTAATTTCAAGAAGGTGAGTTGACCAAGAAAGTTTAAAGATTGTATGGTCTAGGAAATAAGATGACTTTTTAAGGAGTCAAGGAGAGGTTCCCAAGAGAAGTTACAGAGGGAGTTGTCAATTAAGGGAACACCAATATACTTGGATAGAAGGGATATCCTAGGAAAATTGAGGATGTTGGATAGGTGGTTCTGGATCGCTTTTGGAGTTTTGAAGAAAAAAAATGGGATTTGGATGAGTTGATAGAGATGCCTGAAGCCACATTGAAGTATGAGAGGATGTTTTCAATGGTTGTGTCTTCTTTAGTAGTAGCTTCACTCAAAATCATAATATTATCTACGAACTGACTGTGTGAGACAGTTGGGTTGATACCGGGTTGAAATTCTTAACTTTGTCTAAAGTGTCATAATTTATGAAAAAAGACAAAAGATGCTTTTTGAACATGAATCTCCTAGTTGCAATATGCTCCATATCATCAGGCATTGAGGTTAGACAAGTATCCTCAAATTCCCCTTGAAATTATTGTAGGAGTTGTGTAGGTCGTGTACAATTTGGGTGTGAGGATTGTTCTGGTGAGGGATGTGGCATTCCAAGGCTATGGGCCCTTTTGCCTCACTTCTTCCATTCCTACAATTACATTGACCACCAGGACAACTTTGTTATTTTTAGACAAGAGGAATTTCAAAGTCTAGAAATTACATAATGCCTTTATCTCACATTCTAGTCTTAGTTAGAAATGACTTGCCCGTATCATTTTCTCTAAGCACAAGTATGTTGCACAAATTTCACAAAATGTACATACACTAGATCAAGGTCACAATCGCTTATAACATAAAGATGATTTATTTATAACACAATCATATTATTTATTTTTGAGATGGCATATGCCCCTGCATCAAATGCCATTATGATAGAAAACTATCAATGTTAGATGACTCTTGAATTTCAATTTATATTGTTATAGGCAGCGTGGCTATCCAAACCTATATATAACATTATAATGGGGTTTATTTACATTATATGAAACGACAACCACAACTTGAATTCTTACTAGGATTTATTATTATCTAATGCTAATCTTTAGCGTGTGGAAGTGGAGGCTACAATACAATTGGCTGAGATTCCTAAAATACAACTAAGAGAAAATCTCGAGGACAAGAATCAAAATTGTGTATCTTTTAAATATTTTTCTAACCCTTTACTTGGAAACCTTCCCACTCTTCCTCATGGCCAATTTTGTAGTAACTCTAGGTGACTTCAAGTCTAATATATTTTCCATTACACTTGTCATGGGAATCAGATTTCGAGTCTCCGACCTTGCCATTTAGAGTCTTCCACCTTACCATTGAAGATAGAATAAGGGTGAGCAATATCCACCCTGCTACACAACTTTAAATGTTGCAGTGAGTGGTATGTAGGTTGTCGGATATGAATTTCCTATTCACCATCGGCCGCAACATTTAATGCATAATAGGGTGGATATTCACCACCATAGATTCAAATGGTTGATAATGTTATTTTTGGTTTTCTTTTGGCAATGGCCTCACTAATATAGGACAGATGGAGCCGATTGATAGGTAACACAAATCTGGCCTCACAAGTTCCAAAATTTTTAAAATAGAAGCACAAGGAGTGGTTAAGGTTGCTCCAACATTAAAGCCGTATGCTTACCTACCTAGATTTCAAGAGAAACCTTATAGCTGGGTGGAGGTGGGACATGGTGCTAATGGCACTTTGGCTCAACCATATGATGTGGTATTGATGTCCAAACATGTTGTCACCAAAAATGAGTCTATAGACCTTGAAAAAAACCAAATAGTTAAACCTTTAGGTTATACTTTTATTTTTTGTTTTTCCATTTAATTTAATATTTATTTATTTTCATTTGAAATGAATTAATCAATTTATAAAAATTGAATTTGAATAAAAAAAATTAACAATTATTCATTCCCATCAACAAATCTAAAAAAAAATAAATTAAAAAATTTTAAAAAATCATAAAATATAAGTTTAACTTGAAATTTAAATAAATTATAAATTTAAATTTAAAATTTATATAAAATTACTTTAACTTGACATTTAATAATTTATAAGTTTAAACTTAACTTGACATTTGAATAATTTATAAGTTTAAACTTGAAACTTATATAATTTATAAATTTAAACTTGAAATTTGTATAAGTTTTAAGTTTAAACTTGAAATTTGTTTTACCATATAGGAATATGATCCCAACACTTTTGAAGTTATTTAGGGTTTTTATATGTTTTCAAAATATTTCAAAATAAATATATGTTTTCAAAATATTTCAAAATAAATATATGTTTTCAAAATATTTCACCGAGTGAATTAATTTATATTTATATTCAGAAATTTATTTTAAATTATCATTAAAATAAAATTAATAAATATATGTTTTCAAAATCTTTCACAGAGTAAATTAAATTATATTTATATTTAAAATTATATTTTTATTACTACAAGTTATGATTAAGTGTGAAAACCTATTTTAAGTAAAAAAATAAAATTAATAAAGATATGACCAAATAAATCAATAAATAAAATATTTACGCCGAAATGATACATAATTCATTTGTGGTAATATGAAAAAAAATCATATTTATTTCTGCGTAATAATCTTCAACAAATATTTCCATACTCAGCAGTCTTTCAAATCTAATCTTATAAAACAACACAGAACTATTTTCCGCGGCCGACAAAGAGAATGAATGCAATAATCGGGTCAGTTCTTCAAAGGAGTAAGTTTATATAGGAAAATCACAGTGCGGAGGGATCAAGCAGATTCCCACCTACAGACTCGTCAGCATTAATAACAATGAATCGAGATAGAGAGTACAATTCAAGAATCACATAACAATGCGTACAACGGGAAGAGGGTGAGGACTGTCCAAGTCACTACATCAACCCAAATGATTGATTGATGGCTATACAGAATTTGGCTATCCTTAGAGTTGGTTCCCCTCGAAAGTCTGGCCGAAATGCCAGCAAAAGCAACGCCTGCCAATGATTAGACAGCGAAGGTCGAAGTAAAAGCAACGCCTGCCACTGATCAGACAACCAAGGAGTCTAAACCCACGCGATGTTTTAATTGTAGAAAACGCTGGGACAGTTAAGGAAATCGGCGGTAGAGAATGGGCGGACAGCTGAAATCCGTGGCGAAAATGAAACACACAGATAGGCGAGGAAAGACAGAAAATGAAACGCACAGGCAGCCAGAAAATGAAACCCTTGGACAGTTGAGGAAATCTAAATGGTAATCTGAAAGTTTAATCATTTAAACTTGGCAATCATATAGTGCTACAATAATTTCTTAATATGATTAGGTAAATGTTAAAAAGTAAACAAGGTAAAGGATGCATTCATAAATACAAGGAAGTTATGAAGAGTAAATCACATTCATTGATTTGGGAGGACGACTAAGAATATGCCAACATCTTCAATTGTTAGCCATTAGATTAGAATTTTAGATTAAAAGTTGATTAATTGTGCTGATTAAAAGCTGATTAATCGAGCTAGTCCCATTTCGCCCATTCCTCGAAGTTGGGACAACTCTATCCAGTTGGATATCAATAAAATGCTTGGATTGAAAAAGAATTTTGAAATACTCTGACAATGGACCGTAAAATTCAAATCTCTTGCAATGATCATATTTTTGTGTGAAATAAGACCACTGTCTGCAACAATGTTCCAAAAATTCTTCCTCTTCACACATGGGTCGTAGATGTTTAGTAAAGTGAGCTCCCTTTTACTTGCAATGCACATCCCTGTCACTAAAATGCCACCAACAGAGAGGTAAGGTACCAAATCGAGCTTGTTAGGATCCCAAGTAACCAAAATACCTCCCGAGGTACCAATCGAGTTAACAACACATGCGACCCAAGAAGGATGCAAGCTATTCATGAAAGATCTAGCTTTATGTTCATGTACCAGAGCTTTATGTTCATGTAGAAACAATATATATGAACGAGTTTTATCCAAAATACGACGAATATAGGCAATTTTTAGGGAGCCCCCTATCCCTCGAAGATTTAGGGAGAGATAAATAATTACTTCACCCTTGCTGGGGATTTTACCATTGTAAGTGCCACACTATTAGTGGAAGGAGGAACTGAATCTGGTTGCTGGGAGGTCGAGGCTGACATTTTTTTCCTTGCACTTCGGGTTTTAATAAGAGAGTATTCAATGCCCAGGCCACGAGACTAGGCAAATTCCTTTCCATTCCTGTCAACACCTTGTCGGGAAGTACATGCTTCCCCACCCCGAGATAAGTTTTCATACATAGAGTTCCCCAAATAAATAGGTGGTAGAAGTGGGGTCGCGAAGGTAAGGAATCAGGGAATCTAGCACCTCGTTTAGTGAAGAATAAGTTTCCTCTGTTTCACGACAACCAGGCAGAGAAATAGGGTCCTCGGAAGGGTTGAAGGTCAAATACTGGGAGCAAACTGGTTGGTTGGGCTCCACCTGATCAGAAGAAGGAGTTGAATCAGTTCCTATGACAACTAAATGTTCAAGTCTCCTTGAAGTTTCAAAGGTTTCAACACCCAACGGTGCTACACTAATGGAATCCTTTTCCACTTTCTGATTAGAGCCCCCAACAATAGGGCCAATAGATTCTGAAGCCGACATCATTGACCTCCCCTCATTTGTTGTATTTTGTTTTAACAAGCCAGACGCGTCCGGAGTCTCCTTTTCCCAACAAGTTAAAGTAGAAAAAAACACAGGACAAATGTATCTTAACTTACCCGAGAGACTCTTAGTTTGTGTCAATGGACAGGTGACCTCTGTCGGGAAATGGAAGGCCCTAAAACCGTCTGTAGCTTCATCATGGGAAGAGTTATATAAATCTTTGTGCAACTCTGTGTCCTTAGAATCATCTTTTGCAACCCAACCTTTAGAGTCCTGTCGGAGGTTTCCAGTGCTATGGCAGATGCTACATCTGAAGGGTATGTCAAGGTAATCAAGTCTTTGTAAAGTCTTACGACCTCTCCAATCAATCTCTAAAACTTCAGGAAGCCCACTGTGGATGTCCATTTCGACCAAAACCCTCGCAACTTTTCTAACCGGGGCTATAAGGTTATGCCTATCCACAGAGATAAAAGTGCCAAGTGTGTTCCCGATCGCCATGAGTGAACCCTCGTTCCAGAGGTGGATGGTTAAGCCCGGTAAAATCACCCACAGATGTTTCATTTGGAAATACTCTGTGGCTGGTTCAAAAGCTACTCTCCATCACTTTAACATGAGGTTGTTGCCTCCCATAATCCATTGGCTTTCCAAAATGGTAGACAAGTGTTTGGGGGATTTGTAGATGAAGCCTAAACAACCCTTTGTTAGGTGTAATATTTCTGGAGTGTAACCTAATAGGGGCACCCAATGTTGTTCTACCCAAGCATGTAAAGAGACCTTGCTAAGATACCTGTATGAAACCCTACCCACTAAACCACATAACCCCATCCTTGCCGCCTCTTCGGGTCCCACATCCGACCCTAGTAGCATCTTTCGAAAAAATTTGTTGGACTTCCACTACCTTCGTCTGCTCCCAGAAGGACTCATCGGTTTATACTCCCTTTTCTGTGTGGTTGGAGGAGCAGTCTCCCTTTGTAACACAGGCTCATTTTTATCATACAAAACCTTCGCAACAAGATGAACATAGTTTGAAAGTTCAGGGAGAATATGAGAGTTGGTGGGTGGGTGGTTTAACTTAATGCTATGTGGATTAGACCGATAAGTTTTCAGGTCACCAGGGGGAGCATTTAAGGTAATAGTACCATTCCCCAAAGAGTCAATGGTGTCATAGAGGCTATCTTGCTTCCAAATGATCTCATCTGTAGCCTTCATAAGTGTGTCAACGCCTTTTGTTATGTTATCCTGACCAGGAATGTCTGTAGAAACCAGCCACTTGTGCTCCACCGAAAGTTCTTTGCCAGAGGAGTCAGAACAAAACTCAATGAACGAGAAGAGTAGTGGAGGGAAGTTGCCTAGGTTCCAGGGATCATAAATAGTAACAACAATGCTAGTCAGAACTAAGCTCTGTAACCGAGATAGTAAGTGGAGAGGAGATGACTAGGTTCTAGGGTCCATTTAAAGTAACATTTAAGTCACTACGCAAGTGAAGGTGGAAGTAAAAACAATGAAAGAGGTAAAACCGTAACTATAAAAAAAATTGTAACTAGAAAAAACTAGTAAAAACAAAACTAAAAAATTCCAATGACACATAACTTGGAAAGGAAGAAAGAGGGAAAAACGTCGAAACCCAGTCCTCTCTTCGGCTCCCTGTGCATATGTCCACCATGCCTAGAAGTTTAAAACTTCATCCTCCCACTTAATGAGACAATCTTTCGAAATGATAATGTCTTCAAAACCTCGCTTTATGGAGAAGTTGTTGCATTTATAACATATTTATTTTTTAAACTTTATTCTTATCCATATTACTAAGTACTTTATATACATATTACTAAGTACTTTATATAAGAATACAAATGTTTTATATACATATATAAAATTAAATTAAATCAATCTCTATAATTTTGAAAATATTATAAAATTAAATTGAAAGTATTGTAAAGTTAAATGGTGAAATTTATAACAAATTATTATAATGAAAATGACTTCAAATTTAGTACCACAAATTTATGTTAAATAGTTTGTATGAAATATTATAAAATTAAATTGAAATTATTATAAAGTTAAAATCTAATATTTATAGAAAATGACTTCAAATTTAGGAGGACAAATTTATGTTAAATAGTTTGTATGAGATTTTTAAAATTAATATTTTAAATAGAATTTTTCAATCTAAAATTTCAATAATAATAAATTTTTTATGTTAAATAGTTTGTATGAGATTTTCAAAATTAATATTTAAAATAGAAATTTTCAATCTAAAATTTCAATAATAATAAAAAATTGTATTAAGATTTTTCACTTTCAACCAAATTATTTTATTATTTTTTAATAAATTAATAAATTTATTACAAATTAAGTATTATAATATATATATATAATTTTCTAATAAAAATGTATTATGCATTATATCATGTATTTGAATTTTGAATGATTTTATAATTGTAAATTTTAAGTTAAAATTTTAATTTATAACGATGGTGGTAATGATTGCCATTTTGTAACATTCATTTTGGTTGATTACACCATTAACAATATAAAAAAAATTAATATATTTTCTTTTACATTCTATTCTATTATGATAAAAATATTGGCAATAAGATTTGTTAAATTTTTATAGTTTTGATAAGTGAGTGATAGAGTTTAGCTTAATAAATATTTTGAAATTGAGATTTAATGTGGGGTGTGTATCATAGATTATCTTTCAAGATAGTGGTTTTCATCCTCCACCTTTATAGTATCACAAATATGACAATTTATTTTATCCCTTGGCTTTTAAAAATTTGTCCAACATTTAGTTTCACTATAATAGTTTTTATTTTAGTAATGTTGATTGTTTTTTAAATTCAAATTAGTTTTTTCTTTGTAAGATAGTTTTTGTATTACCTGTTATAAACTGAAGTTACAAAGAAAAATGAAGACACTATACTTAGTTACAAAGTTTGACATGAGATAAAATCTTTGAGTAGATAACTATAACAAAATGAGTGGGTTTTCCATCTCGTAGACCAAACTATGAATGTAAAAACCAGAAGTAACAAGACATAAAAACCTATTTAGAAACATAATTATGAGGAAAGGGATTCTCAGATGAATCTGGCCATTTCAGAACCATGATATCCTAGAGAAGTTCCTCTTCATTGCGCCTTTTCTTGGGATCAACAATTCTAGAATCTAGTAACCAGTCCAAGTGCTTTTCCATGAGTTCTTGTCAGAACGTCTGTTCGAGCTTGAGAACCTGAATAATGTTGCATTGTTCCTATGTGAAAATAGGGTGGGAAGACAAAAGGAGATTAGAGCTTGAGGCTTGAGTATGGATGGGGATAAATATGATGGGAGTGGTGGAGGGAGGTGGAGTGGGGGTGGGTTTTGCCTCAAAATTAGTGGAGGTCGAGTGAGCAGGATGAGGCTCCATTTGCAGATGAAAAGCAGAACTACAACTAAGGAGAGCCAAGTTGTCAGCGATGGAACTGCGAACCACAGAGCGAATTGCGCTAGCATATCTGGCTCTACCTCTCTCACAAGGATTGAAAAAAACCCAGAGAGGAAAAGAGGTAGACTGGGTGAAAACATGAAAGGAAACAATGTTGATAAATCTAAAGAGAGACAGACAAAACAAGGAAAAAAAAACTGGTGAAGGTTGTGAGAGCCCAGAGTGATAAGAGGCAAGGTAGGTGCGGGAATATTTAAACAAAGGGAGGATTGATAGGACCAGGTTCATTCTCCTTGAGGCCATCATGCGAAGGATGATCAAGATCCATGCTAGGAGTAGAAAATTGATGCAGAGGAGGATTCACATTAAGTTGGGATCGTTATTAGTCCTACTTGAGGGAGGGTGAGGAGACGTCGGTGTGTCCAGATGGCATGGGGTTGGGATGAGTTGATAACACCCCATATGGGGTGGAGATATCCTTTCATGCTAAATCCAAGAAAGCTAGGAAGGGAGGATGTTCAAGGGTTTGAGTGGCAAAACATATAAGATATTGATCTTGAATATCGACCCCTACATTGGCAATCTTGTGGGATACACAGTTGGCATCACGTTGAATGTGTGAGGGTATTAGGATCAAGTTAGGTAGAATTAAGGAACAAAGGAGCTCCAGACCACTTGGTAGTTTCCAGCCGGAGGATATTTTGGCGGGTTTCAATCCTTTGAGAAGCTTAGAAAACAATTCTATAATTACCTCAGAGTCTCCTTCTATGATTAATTTGTGAAAGCCTTTGTGTGTGGTAGCATGGAGGCATTTAATAAGTTCCCATAGTTCTGCAACATTGTTGGTATCAGTTCCTAGATTTCCCGCCATGGTGAGAACGATGTCACCTTGATAATTTCTTATGACTATGACAAAACCCTCGAGTCCAGGGTTACCTTTCGAGGCTCCATCAAAATTAAGTTTAAGGAAGCCATAAGGGGGAAAGCTCCAGGAAGTGGGATTGTGGGAGGTGGCTGATCGTGAGGGGTTGGAGATGGAGATGGAGTTAGGAGTAATGTGACAATTGATGATAATGATTTTTTCTAAGGGATTATAGTTGAAGTTGTCTGGATTCCAAGACTGGCAACATACTGTTTACTAGATGCAATATTTTATCTTATTCCATACTTGATTTTATGTGTGGATGAGTGAATGAAAAATCCTTTGGTTTCTTTCTTTCCAAATATTCCAAACAACAAACCCATGAATTAATTGCCAAATTCTATTGAGGATAGGGTTTTTAAAAACTAGAATTTTACATCGCTCAATAGTGGTCTTGATACTTGTTGGGTCTCTGTCTGATCTATGCATGATTTGAGCAACTTTTTGCCATGTAAGCAAGCTAAACTACATTGATTGAGAAGGTGTTTTGTGGTTTCCTCATTTGTGTGGCACAATGGGAAAATGGAGGGACCTATGAACACTCTTTTGCGTATATTCTCCCAAGTGACAATGCAATTTTGGACTAAAATCCAAAGGAAAGTACTTACCTTGGGCCACAAGTTTTCTTTCCATATTTCTTCCTTTTCTAAAAGTTGATGCTTATATTTGAAGGTGTAGAATTCTTTGATAGAGAATACTCCTTTAGCGGTGTGACCCCAACAAAGAATGTCTGGTTCATGGTGGATGCGTATATTTTGAGTTACTACCTTTGCAGTCCAAGGAATCATGTTGCAATTTGAGGGTAGGCCAAGTTCTTGATAGTTGTTTTTCCATTCTCTCCAGAAAGAGTGAATTGGGTGGTCTTTCCAGAACTCTTGAACTTTAGAGGTGGATCGATGTTGCATACTTTGATAAATGTCTTGCATAATTTCCTTGGAGTTGAAATGGGAGATCTGCTGCCAAGAGTTCGACCAGAAAATCCCAGTTTGGCCATTCCTTATTTCCCCCCAAAAATGATCTTGTACAAGTGTGTGATTTCTCTAGGCAGTGTTCCAAATTGAGGAACCGAGAAGTATATTGATGAGGCGAATGAGATTGTTTTCCTCAATTCCAGGTGCATATTTATATTTCCAAAGTTTAGACCACAATTTTGAAGGATGTGTGAGACATTTCCACTAGATATTTGCTCCCATTAATTGGTTAAGAGTACAAAGGTCTCATAGACCAAGGCCTCTAGAGTGTTTGGGCTTGCATAGATCATCCCATTTCACCAGTGCCCATTTTCAAACTTCCTTATTGACTTTCCAAATAAATTTCCTTTGGATGGACTTGACAGAGTTAACGATGAATTTCGGGGCAGCCAAAGCAGAGAAGAGATAGATATGAATGGCATGTAGAACTAATTTCAAGAAGGTGAGCTGACCAAGAAAGTTTAAAGATCATAATGTCGAGGAAATAAGATGTCGTTTTAAGGAGTCAAGGAGAGGTTCCCAAGAGTTGATACAAAGGGAGTTGTCAATTAAGGGAACACCAAGATACTTGGATAGAAGGGATATCCTAGGAAAATCGAGGATGTTGGATAGGTGGTTCTGGATCGCTTTTGGAGTTTTGAAGAAAAAAATGGGATTTGGATGAGTTGATAGAGATGCCTGAAGCCACATTGAAGTATGAGATGATGTTTTCAATGGTTGTGGCTTCTTTACCAGTAGCTTCACCCAACATCATAATATCATCTACGAACTGACTATGTGAGATAGTTCGGTTGATACCGGGTTGAAATTCTTAACCTTGTCTAAAGTGTCATAATTTATGAACAAAGACAGAAGATGCTTTTGGAACATGAATCTCCTAGTTGCAATATGCTCCATCTCATCAGGCATTGAGGTTAGACAAGTATCCTCAAATTCCCCTTAAAATTATTGCACGAGTTGTGTAGGTCATGTACAATGAGGGTGCGAGGATTTTTTTGGTGAGGGATGTGGCATCCTAAGGCTATGGGCCCTTTTTCCTCACTTCTTCCATTCCTACAACTACATTGACCACCATGACAACTCTGTTATTTTTAGACACTTGAGGAATTTCAAAGTCCAGAAATTACATAATGCCTTTATCTCACATTCTAGTCTTAGTTAGAAATGACTTGCCCCTATCATTTTGTCTAAGCACAAGTATGTTGCAAAAATTTCACAAAAAGTACATACACTAGATCAAGTTCACAGTCGCTTATAACATAAAGGTGATTTTGGACTAACCTACCATGGGTTTACCATATAAATGAACACAGTCATATTATTTATTTTTGAGATGGAATATGCCCTTGCATCAAATGCCATTATGATAGAAATCTATCAATGTTAGATGACTCTTGAATTTCAATTTATATTGTTATAGGCAGTGGGGCTATCCAAACCTATATATAACATTATAATGGAGTTTATTTACATTATATGAAACGACAACCACAACTAGAGTTCTTACTAGGATTTATTATTATCTAATGCTAATATTTAGCGTGTGGAAGTGGAGGCTACAATACAATTGATCGACATTCCTAAAATAAAACTAAGAGAAAATCTCGAGGACAAGAATCGAAATTGTGTATCTTTTAAATCTTTTGCTAACCCTTTACCTAGAAACCTTCCCACTCTTCCCCGTGGCCAATTTTGTAGTGACTCTAGGTGACTTCAAGTCTAATATATTTTCCATTACACTTGTCACGAGAATCAGATTTCGAGTCTCCCACCTTGCCATTTCAAGTCTGCCACCTTACCATTGAAGATATAATAAGGGTGAACAATATCCACCCTGCTACACAACATTAAATGTTGCAGCGAGTGGTATGTAGGTTGTTGGATCTGAATTGCCTATACACCACCGACCACAACATTTATTGCATAATAGGGTGGATATTCACCACCATAGATTCAAAGGGTTGATAATGTTCTTTTTGTTTTTCTTTTGGCAATGTTCTCACTAATATAGTACAAATGGAGCCGATTGATAGGTAACACAAATCTGGCCTCACAAGTTTCAAAAATTTTAAAATAGAAGCAGAAGGAGTGGTTAAGGTTGCTCCAACATTAAAGCCGTATGCTTACCTACCCAGATTTTAAGAGGAACCTTATAGTTGTGTGGAGGTTGGACATGGTGCTAATGGCACTTTGACTCAACCATATGGTATGGTATTGATGTCCAAACATGCGGTCACCAAAAATGAGTCTATAGACCTTAAAAAAACAAATAATTAAGGCTTTAGTTTATACTTTTATTTTTATTTTTTCCATTTAATTTAGTATTTATTTATTTTCATTTGAAATAAATTAATCAATTTATAAAAATTGAATTTGAATAGGAAAAATTAACAATTATTTATTCCCATCAACAAATCTAAAAAAAAATTAAATCAAATTTTTAAAAAAAATCATAAAATATAAGTTTAACTTAAAATTTGAATAAGTTATAAATTTAAATTTGAAATTTATATAAAATTACTTTAACTTGAAATTTGAATAATTTATAAGTTTGAACTTGAAACTTGTATAATTTATAAGTTTAAACTTGAAATTTGTATAAATTTTAAGTTTAAATTGAAATTTGTTTTACTATATAAGAATATGATCTCAACAGTTTTGAAGTTATTTAGGGTTTTTATATGTTCATCTTTGTTTGCATTTTCTTTTGAATAAGATTAAACTTGGAATTTGTATAAGTTTTAAGTTTAAACTGAAATTTGTTTTACTATATAGGAATATGATCCCAACAGTTTTGAAGTTATTTAGAATTTCTATATGTTCATCTTTGTTTGCATTTTCTTTTGAAGTTATTTAGGGTTTCTATATCTTCATCTTTGTTTGCATGTTCATATTTAGGGTTTCTCATCGCAAGGTCGAAGTTTTCCATTAGATTCTATATAAAATCAAAATGGCAGACGTGAGCATTCCCATTCGGTTTTATATAAAAAAAACACAATCCGAAGTATCCGTTATATATCCCGGCCGCGTAAAGGATCAAGATGGATCTCGTCGGACTCTCAGCTTTACATCGCAAAATGAAGTAGAGCATTTAATGCCCGCAGATTATTTCGGTTTTTGTGGCAGGATCCTTCAATTGTTTCTCATTATTTAATTCTTGCGGATATGTAGAGCATTTAATGAGTGCGTCACCAAAAGCGTGCGATGTACTGGTCGATGCATTTTCCTTACAGTCGTGGCTTGTTAAAAGCAGTGCGGAGCCCGTCTGGTCTAAATTGTGGATTGTTACTTGTGTCTCGGCTTCATTTCGAATTTTGTGGCAGGATCGATCAATTGTTTCTCATTGTTTAATCCTTGCGGCCCGCGGATCTCTGATCACGAAGATGCCCAAATCTGAGTGTTGTTTTGTTTGGTGAGGTCAGAAGAGTCCAGTCTCCAGTTATCGGCGATGAAGAATAATTACCGAAGTGTTGTGATCACAGGGCGAAGGCTGATGCCTTATATTTGAGCGTCAGGTGAGGTCAGTTCGTTCAAGGTGGTGTGCTAATAATGGTTTCCCATGGAGCCTGTGGATGGCCTCCCCGCTTCTATTTCAGTGGTGTGGTGAGATATATTCTGCATCATAGTATATCCCAGAGTATTTGCCTTATATTTGGAAAAAAAGGCGATTCCATCAGGGTTTTATGCATTATGGTATCGAGGTTTATAATTTGTTTCTTAAAGACTATGATCATCCTCTAGGTTTAGGTTTCTCACATTATTTATATTGATATACGATATTCTGTTAATTTAATTAGTTCATGACAAATGCTTTTTTTCATTTAATTTTATTAATGGTATGAAATGATATGATCTGTCTATGCAAAATAGCAGATGGAGCTGGATGGGAATGGGATGAATGGAATCTACTGGAAACATTTCAAGGAAAATATTGTGTATCTGGTGGACATTGTTGACGAAATCTCAAATTTTAGTGGAGGGAGAAATAGAGAGGCATAAATTTCTTTGAGAACGAGAGAAAAGGAAGATTCTAGAGAGAACCACATTTCTGTAGAAATAAGACAAAAAAAAAAAAGTTGTTAAGGACAGTGGAAAAGGGAAATATCTTCTGATATGACAGAAAAGTGGACGTTGGATAACGCATCTAATGAACCTACATTCAGCTATGCCTATTCACATTCACCCCCTCCTCTCTGTGTTGTTTGTTTATGTGTTTATGGAAGTGACAGAAAAGTGGACGTTGGATAACGCATCTAATGAACCTACATTCAGCTATGCCTATTCACATTCACTCCCTCCTCTCTGTGTTGTTTGTTTATGTGTTTATGGAAGCGCTTCCAATGTGGTTATGTGACTTATTGTGGTTTGTGTTTGTGTCTGTTTCATGTCAGTGTTGTTTGTTTATGTGTTTATGGAAGCGCTTCCAATGTGGTTATGTGACTTATTGTGGTTTGTGTTTGTGTCTGTTTCATGTCATATGTAAGGTGTTTGTGTTGTAGCTGTGTAATTGTCAAATTATAGAGATTGGAGGTTGAATTGGATATGAACGTGTAGGAGCTTGGAGATGATTGAAGAAATAGAGCTGAGAATTCGGAGTTGAATCACCTCACAAAGTTGGATGTGGGTTCCTATTCCAATGAAGTATCATAATTTATTGTTCACTTCTTTTCTCGGCTTAGCTCTGTTCTGCTCAGCTTTGAGGATTTATTTATCTTTGCTCTTGGACTTATCTAAACTAGCATAGCCACTCAAAACCGTGGTTGATGAACGCAGAGAAGTGCAGACAGAAAATGAAATGCACAGCTAGAAAATCAAATCAAACGCACAATCAGAAAATGAGCTTTTACAGCTAGCTTGCTAAATCCAAAGTTTAATCATTTAAACGTGGATATAGTGCTACAATAATTTCTTAATATGATTAGGTAAATGTTAAAAGGTAAACAGGTTAACTGATGCATTCAAAAATACAAGAAAGTTATGAAGAGGAAATCACATTCATTGATTTGGGAGGATGACTAAGAATATGCCAACATCTTCAATTGTTAACCATCAGATTAAAATTTTAGATTAATAAGTGATTAATTGTGCTCATTGTCAATAGGTATACACCTTTCAACTTAATTAAATGTTATTATAAAGCTCATATCTTAATATCTTAAAGAAAAAAGCCAAAACAAGAACCATGAATGAAAAAGAGCTGAGTTCCTACCCTCAGCCATCGACTATAGGTACACATTATTCCCTTTTCTCAGTTTTTAACGATTGAAATCACCGTTGATGTTAAATAAATTGTTTCGTAATGGAGGGTTTTCTTAGCAGTAATTGCATATATCTCTGAAAATGTTTACGAGGAGGCTTGGGTTGGGTTGGTTTACACTTAAACCAGGCGATGTTGGGTTGATCTGAATTTGCTGGAGTATAAACAAGAAAAATATTAGTTGACAACCACATTGGACGTTCAGTCAGTTATTATAATTTCTTTTTCTTTTCTTGGCTCCCCTTTCAACAGTCACTTTCTTTTCCCTTCTATTAAATCAATTATTATTATTATATTCATTTGACTCTGACTTAGCTCTTTTGGGCTTCTTTTATTTTTAAAGGAAATATGGTTATTATGATATTAGAACCTATGCAATTAAATTTTTTGTATTTTTTTTTTGGGTGGAGTTGTCTTATGTGAGGCTATTTGGAATTGGTGGACAGAAATTAAGTAAGGCTATTTGGAATTGGTGGACAGAAATTAAGTAGTACATGTTTTGTCATTCATTTTTTTCATTTAGCAATATAGGAAAAAACTATTTTGAATAGACTGTCATCTCAAGCTTCAATAACAGTTTAGTTTACACTCTCACAAATAGTAGTGAGCTTGAACATCATATAGTTTTAGATGTTATTGTTGTTAGAGTGCTTTGACATTTTTAAGGAAACTTAAATTTGCATTTCACAATAGTTTAATATACATATAACAAATGATGTTTATTACTTTTAATTTAGGACAACATTAATGGTGTGTAAATTCATAGTTTTTCAATGTTTATAAAAATGTAGAATAATAATTTTAGTAGGATAATTTCAAGCAATTTTGTAAATGTCATGATCACATATGCCTTGGATAAATTTCTATTTTCGGCGAGTTAATTGACTAGTTCTATTTTAAACTTTCTATTTAGATCATCACTATTATGTTATTATGCATGCATGCATTCTGCTATTATGGAATGTTATGTCCTATATATGAGTGTATTCCACTCATTCATTGTATCAATCATTCATTCATTGATCAACTCATTGGGGTAGTGTGAATATATTTTCTCACTCTTCCATATTGAATTTATCATCATTTCTTGATAAGTTTTGTTTGTACTTGCTTTAGCTAGATCTATTGTGCAAGTTTCAATGAAACATTGATATGGTATTAGAGCTACGTTGCTTGGATCAAGCTAGACAAACTAGAGAATAAGGAAATCGGAGTATTGGTGAGAAAAATCCATGTAACAGACACAATCGCACCCTCTCCCTATTGAAATGAGCAACCATCGCACCCAAACTTGCAAATTTTTCAAATTCTAGGTTGGTCGCACCCTAAACATTGAAAAGGGAGACTAGGGTCACACCCAATACACTGGAAAAGGGTGACAAGAACACAATAAAGGGAGACCACAAAGGATTGGTCGCTATGTCTCTTAAGGAAAGGTGGGACTGCCTCTAAAAACAACTTTACTTTTGCATTTATTTCTTCAAAAACATTCACTTGTTTTGGAAACAACCTGCGTGAGAAGTAAACCGACCCATTCTACAAGTGTTTTTTCTACTGTTTGGAGAAATTCCTTACTGTTTTCTCAGAAAATAATTTGGAATATCGTCTCCTGAAACTGATACAAATTTTCCACTTAGATTGTCATTTTTGCAGTGTTTTCTCATTTTTTCACTTGCAGATTGAAAGTAAACTTTTAGGGGTTCTCAAACACAGTGGGAGAGATGGATACGTTATATATTCTATAGTCAAACTTGGTGGTAATCCTCACACCATACAATTATTTTGAATGGAATTCGAAGGTAGAATTCCAACTCAGAAGGAAATGGATGTACAATTTGACAAAGGGGATAGAAACATAACCTACATCATCATTTGAGAAGACGAGATAGGAAAAATGATGAATCCACACGACTTCTTTTTTAATTTATTTCATCTTATTTATGGTTTCATGTTGCCACATGCAATACTCCAAATGGGATATGGACTACCTTAGAAAGTTTGTTTGGAAAGTAGGATGAGATGAGAGGTCATATGCTTGAGGTAGAGTTGAATACTTTGGATCCTAAATGTTTTAATAATATACATGATTTTTTTACTAAGTTTACATATTTGATATTGAGCTTGGCATCTTGTGCTATTGATAAGTATAAAAAAGTGGACCAACTTATTCTAACAATCTTGGCTAAGCTAGGACCCAAATATGTTGTCTATGTTTCCACTTTCGATTCTCGCAAATATCTCATGGGAAAAAATTGGAAGATGCCTACCATGGATCAATTCATTGATTCTCCCACACATGAGCAAGCAAAACTCATTAAAATGGGCCTAATCAAGGAATCAAAAGAACATATACTCACCATGCATGACGAAAAATGATCATCCGAATAGAACGAGGATGGATATTCCAAACCCTTCAACGATTCCTCAAGTTCCAAAGAATCTTCATATTCCAAGAAGAAGGAGGGAAAATAATGAACTTACTGTAATAAACCAAATCATGAAGAATCCACATGCATGAAGAAATAGATCGACCTTATGGAACATGCACTTCAACATAACAACCTTGGAAACTTCATTCTAAAGGGAGTTAAGAAGTGGAAGGAAGAAGATCATGCTCCTAAGAAAGATAATCATCATGTTCTTGTTGCAATTAATTCCTCATCTGATTCATGGATTATAGATTCTGGTCCATTCCATCATATGGCAGTGAAAGAGGAAGTTTTCTCTTCTTTGAGTCCATGCTCAAGACCCCCTTATTCTCATGGAGGATGATACTCCAATGGTAGCAGAAGGAGAGGGAAGAGTTGAACTCCATAATGACAATTTTGAGAATGTTTTACATGTTTCAAATGTTTCTATGAATCTTCTCTCAGTTTATCATATCAATCAGAAAGGTAAAAATGTTGAATTTACATCAGATTCAATTTATGTACTTGACATGCATGATAATTCCATCATTTCAATTGGTGAGGTGGATTGTAACGACCTCGACCGTTACGACACAAGATGACATACAACAAGTAATTTTTTTTTTTAAAGCATTGGGACAATAATATCAACAATAAGTTATAGAGTCACACTTCAATATCATAATGAATGGATTTCACATGGCACAAAAACATAAAAATCCTAGCATATTATCTCTGTTAATTAATGTTGGTTGTCATTGATGTCAACCCTTGAAGAAATCCCCATAGCACAAAGGTTTGGGCAATGGACCCAAGATTGTTTGATGTAAATATGACTCATTGTTGTTTTGTCATCGTTGATAACAATTAAATATGGATGAACTCCAAAGTGGTCCCCTTATGGTGAAAGCCCTCACGAGAAGATGCTTTGCGAAGTAAGAGAACCCATGCTTAATTATGGAATAATGAGATGAAGGACAATGAATTTGTCAGGGAAAATATCCTATATGGATAGTTCTTTTCATGCCATTTTTGATGGTATGTAGAACGTCACATAACTCCTCACGGTTAGAGAGTTATGACCATGTGAAGTTGGAGAACCCAGGTTTGTGTAATGGACCCAAGTTTGTTTGATGGATATAGGTATGATTTTTGCTATATTTGAAGGTAATACTATTCTATATGGATAGTACATGTCATTTCATTTCTGGTGGTATGTGGAATGTCACATAACTCCTCACGGTTTGAGAGTTATGGCCTTATGAAGTTGGAGGACCCTCATATGTCATCTAGAAGCCCCAAAAGGTCAAAGTAGTCGAAGTGGTTTAAGAGATTTTAAAAGGTAAATAATAAAGTGAAGTGATGAGTGTATTATAATTCAAAGTGAATACAAAATAAATTATTTCGATATTAAATTTAATGGATAAATTAGAAGTGGGTTAACCCTAAAATAAGGAAAGTGGGCCAAGTGACCTAGAATATGTTTTTAAAGAAGCTATTTGGAAAGTATAAATAAGAGGCAAGGCTCTCTCATTTTAATCACACTTGAGCATATTGAATATCTATATGTGTCTGAGGTAACCAAGGATATCTAAGCTGAATTTCTAAGGGAAGGTGAAGAAAAAGAGGCTGAATTTCTGAGGGAAGGTGAAGAAAAGAAGGCCGAAATGAAAGGAAGGATAAATTCTTTTGATGGTGCTTTCTAAGGTATGTTATTTACATGTCATCTCACCATTTTAGCTATAACTTTTTTTTCTATAATGATTTAGACCGTGAAATTTCTATTCCATTGAGAAAACATACCCAAGTATACGTGGTAAAAAAATCATCTTGTGGGTCGTTTTATTTTGGGAGTTACACTCCGTGGAAAATAGGGTTTGTGGCTAGTCCTGAAACTAGTCAAAAACAAGTGTTTCGGGTAAAAACATCATAACTTCTTCATAACAAATCCAAATTCAGTGAGACCAAATGTGTTGGTTAGGGTATAGTCTCTAGTATACTTTGTAATAGTTTCATATCAATTAAACGAATATTTCGCGCGGTGAATGCTCTACAAGGTCACTCTCTAGAATAAGCCAGAATTCAACAAGGTATGCCATTTTTGATATAACTCCTTTTCTGAGAGGTTCCAAGTAGTGACACTTGGATGAATTGCATAAAACACACCGAAGAAAATTGTGTATCAGTTTTAGATCTTTATACATTACAGGTTCAAAGTTATGATTACTTCAAGTTAGGGTCGTTGACTAATCCAAAACTAGGCATGTGAGACTAAAGAAAAGTTCGATGAAAATGCTAGTATCTTGTTGTTAAAGTTAAGAAAGGTTTGCAGGAATGTGATCATATACACCAAGTCTATTACAGAGATACAAATAAGATTTGGATGATGAAATTGATGAGGGCTTTTGGTGGAGGTACATGTTGAGTACATGGTTGAGATAAGTAGTTGATGAGTTGACACATACATGAGGTGTATAGTTGATGATGTTGGTACATATTGATGAGTCATAGTTGATGAGTAGTTGAAACATGATTGGTACATACTTGGTACATGGTTGGATGAACTTGTTTATGGTACAGGTTGATTACAGGTTGTTTGGTACAGGTTGGTGCATGGCTGATGCACTTGTTTATGGTATAGGTTGATTATAGGTTGAGGTACAGGTTTATGCATGGTTCAGATTTATTGGTACATGTTTACAACGGTATTTCTCACAGTGATAGTGTGATAGTGGTTCCATTATTCTACTTCTACTTCAAGGTGGTAGGACGAGGCAAGGACATGTGGTTGTAGCCACCTTTCGGTTATATCTAGAGAACATAGGGGGTTGTAACCTCCTTCTGGTTGTAGCCAAAGAATTGGGGAGTTGGAGATTCCCTCAGATTGTAGCCTGAGAAACTAGGGGGTTAGAGCCTCCTTCCAGTTGCAGCTGGAAAACAAAGGAAGTTGGTGCTTCCAATAAATGTAATTCTTCAAGACATATAAGAAAAAGATTCCATGGTTTTCTCTTGATTCAGGTTTCCACATAAAACACTGGTGTACTATGTTTGTGTGTGATTGTTTATTTCTTACTGCTCATTATTGGATAATAATTCTACATTGATATAACATTTGAAGAAAAAAGATTATAATTACGCTATTACTGATTCACCCCCCCTCTAAGTAATTAGACAATTGGTTTCAGAGCAGGTTTCTTCACAAATCAGTTTAACCACTGAAAGGTAGATCATGGAGAGTACCAACTCATATAAAAATGGAATACCACAGTTTGATGGACAAAAGTATGCTTTTTGGAGCATAAGGATGAATACATATATATAGTCACAGGGATTTCAAGTTTGGAAATCAATTGTAGATGGATACACAACACCAACAGTTCCACCAACAAAGGACAAAGCAATGAAACTTGGTGAAAATAATTCCAAAGCCAAAAATGCACTCTTGAATGGTCTCAGTGATACATTATTCACCAAAGTTGCACATTGTAAATCTGCTAAAAAGATTTGGGACAAGCTTTGAAATATTTATAAAGGAGATTCAAAAGTCAAAGAAGAAAAGCTTCGAAATATTTATCAGGGTGGAGGCAGTTAAACATTTTGTAGCCACTTTGGGTGGAGTTGGCTTATGTGAGGCGATTTGGAATTGGTGGACATAAAAATAGGTACATATTTTTTCATTCATTTTCTTCCTTTAACAACATAAGAAACAACTACCCTGAATATACTTAGTCATCTCAAGCTTCAATAATAGTTTAGTTTACACGCTCACAAATAGTAGTGAGCTTGGATATCATATAGTTTTAAATGTTATTACTGCTCGAGTGGCTTTGATATTTTTAAGGAAACCTAAATTTACATTTCAAAATAGTTTAATATACATATAACAAATGATCTTCAGTACTTTTAATTTAGGACAAAAGTAATGGTGTGTAAATTCATAGTTTTCCAATGTTTATAAAAATGTAGAATAATAATTTTAGTAGAATAATTTCAAGCAATTTTGTAAATGTCATGATCACATATCTATTGGAGAGATTTTTATTTTCGGCACACTGGTTGAGTGGGAGTTAACTGACTAGTTCTATTCTAGACTTTCTATTTACATCATCATTATTATGCTACTATGCATGCATGCATTATGCTATTATGGAATGTTATGTCCTATATATGAGTGTATTCCACTCATTCATTTATCATATTGATCATCATTGTATCAATCATTCATTCATTGATCAACTCATTGGAGTAGTGTGAATATATTTTCTCATCCTTTCTTGATAAGTTTTGTTTCTACTTGCTTTAGCTAGATCTATTGTGTAGGTTTCAATGAAACATTGACATGGTATTAGAGCTACGTTGCTTGAGAAATCCATACAAGCTAAAGAATAAGGAAATCAGAGTATTGGCGAGAAAAATCCATGTAACAAACACGGTCACATCCTCTCCCTGTTGAAAGGAGTGACCATCACACCCAAACTTGCAAATTTTTCAAATTCTGGGTTGGTTGCACCCTAGACACTGAAATGGGAAACTAAGGTCACACCAATACACTGAAAAAAGGGAGACAAAAACACAAGAAAGGGAGACCAAAAAGGACTAATCACTATGTCTATTAAGGAAAGCTATGACCGCCTCTAAAAACACCTTTATTTTTTCATTTATTTCTCCAAAAAATATTCACTTTTTTGGGAAATAGCCCACGTGAGAAGTAAACCGACCCATTCTGTAAGTGTTTTTTCAAGCGTTTAGTGAAATTCCTTATTTTTTTCTCATAAATTAATCTAGAATATCGTCTCCTAAAATTGATACGAATTTTCCACTTAAAGTGCCCTTTCTGCAGTGATTTCTCAGTTTTTCACTTGCAGATTGAGAGTAAACTTTTAGGGGTTCTCGGACACGGTGGGAAAGATGGATACGACACCTATTCTATAGTCAAAATTGGTGGTAATCCTCACATCATAAAATTATTTTGATTGGAAGTTGAAGGCATAATTCCAACTCAGAACGAAAGGGATGTACAATTTGATGATGATGACATAAACATAACGTACATCATGAATTGAGAAGACGAGATGGACGAACCAAAATGATGAATCCACACGATTTCTTCTTTAATTTATTTCATCTGATTTATGGTTTCATGTTACCACATGCAAGACTCCAAACGAGATATGGAGTACCTTGGAAAGTCTATTTGGAAAGCAGGATGAGATGAGAGGTCATATGCTTGAGGTAGAGTTGAATACTTTGGATCCTAAAAGTTTTGATAATATGCAAGATTTCTTTACTAAGTTTACATATTTGATGATCCTAAAAGTTTTGATAATATGCAAGATTTCTTTACTAAGTTTACATATTTGATATTGATCTTGGCATCTTGTGGTATTGATAAGTATAAACAAGTGGACCAACTTATTCTAACAATATTGGCTAATCTAGTCTATGTTTCCACTTTCCATTCTAGCAGATATCTCGTGGGAACAAATTGGAAGATTCCTACCATGCACCAATTCATTGATTCTCTCACACATGAGCACGCAAAACTCATTCAAATGGGACTAATCAAGGATCTCAAATCACATATACTCACCATGCATGATGGAAAAGGATAATCCAAACAAAACGAGAAGGAGGGATATTCCAAACCCTTCAACGATTCTTCAGGTTCCAAAAACTCTTCATATTCCAAGAAGAAGAACAAGAGAAAGAAATGGACTTACTGCAATAAACCAAATCATGAAGAATCCACATGCATGAAGAAATAGATCGATCTTATGTTTCAAGCACTTCAAGAGAACAACCGTGGAAACTTCATTTCAAAGGGAGTCAAGAGTGGAAGGAAGAAGACCATGCTCCTAACAAAGGTAATCATCACGCTCTTGTTGCAATTAATTCCTCATCTGATTCATGGATTATAGATTTTGGTGCATCCCCTCATATGGCAACAAAAGAGGAAGTTTTATCTTCTTTGAATCCATGCTCATGACCCCCTATTCTCATTGAGGATGATACTCCAGTGGCAGTAGTAGGAGAGGGAAGAGTTGAACTTCAAAATAGAATTTTTGAGAATGTTTTACATGTTCCAAATATTTCTATGAATCTTCTCTCAGTTTATCAAATCACTCATAAAGGTAAAAAGGTTGAATTTACATCAGATTCAACTTATGTACTTGACATGCATGACAATTCCATAATTTCAATTGGTGAGGCGGATGACAAGTCAAGATTGTATAAATTCACTAGTTTTTTTGACGGTGAGTCCTCTTTTCTACTTACACATAAGGAGAGTAGTTTGCATGCACCTCTAGTGCAACATGCAGATACTCCTGTGTTTCAATTAGTTTCATACATTAGAGATGATTCCATACACTTAGATTATGTACATGGAAATAAGTAGGTAGTATAACTAGATAAGAAACCAATGTTGAAGCTTCAACATATTCCCAATTAGGCACAGTTCACACTTCAGGCAACATGTACCCTTGCAAGGAAACCATTGGACTCAAGGAGGACTCAATTTCAGCATGAGGAGGCTTTTCATGTACTTTCAACTTCTGAACCTACGATGCCCATTCATTGTTATATGGTTCAATTTATTGATTTTCATACCTACAATAACGATTTGGGAAATCCATTATGGAAAGAAAACATGCAGGAGTATGAATCACTCATAAAGAATCATACTTGGCATTTGGTTCCACTTCCACTAGAAAGGAATATTTTCAGGTGTAGATGGGTCCACAGGATCAAGAGGTATAAGGCTAGACAGGTTTCCAAAGTACTTCATCAGATCCATAATTATTTTTACATCTTCATGGATAAATTCAGTGATCAGAATTTCTAGACTTTGCGGGATCATTTTGTAGTGAAAAACACAGTTGCCTATCAACTTCCTTTTCTTCTTTTGATGCATTGTCTTTTGAGTGGGGGGGGGGGTTGTTCCCATGTTGTTTTCCCTCTTTCCTCATTTTTTCAGTGTTCATTAGTTGCATTGTACGTGAGTACATTCTATTTCCTAGTAGCCATCACTCATTGTTTTTTACTACATACTAGTTCAGTGTGAGTTAACTGACTAGTTCTATTTTAGATTTTATATTTAGATCAACACTATTATTCTATTATGCATGCATGCATTCTGCTATTATGGAATGTTATGTCCTATATATGATTTTATTCCACTCATTCATTGTATCATATTGATCATCAATGTATCAATCATTCATTCATTGATCAACTCATTGGACTAGTGTGAATATATTTTCCCATTCTTCCATATTGAATCTCACATCCTTTCTTAATAAGATTTGTTTGTACCTGCTTTAGCTAGATTGCATGTGCAGTTTTCGATGAAACATTGGCAATATCGACCTATGATCACATATCGACCCATAGATTAAGATTACAAAAATTCATAAACATTGTGGAAGGGTGACATGATGTAGTTTAGAATGTTATTGTTGCTTTAGTAGGTTAGGAGTAATAAACAAGAAAAAAAATGTGTTGATGTTCTAGTAAGGTATTATAATTTCCTATTCCTTTCTTGGCACTACTCTCAAAAGACACTTTCTTTTCTCTTTTAGTAAATTAAAAGGTTTTGACTCCGCTCTACCCCACCTTCCTTTATTTTTAAACTAAATGTGGTTATTATGAAATTGGAGAAGAGGATGTAAAAGGTTTTGTGTTTACCTCACGTGGAGTTGGATTATGTGAGGCAACTTGGAGTTGGTTGATAAGGAATCAGGTAGGTACACATTTTTCCATTCATTTTCTTCCATAAAGAATATATTACCCTTAATTATATAAACTCACTCATGTCAATCTTCAATAACAATTTACAAGTTCACTAATAGTCGTGAGCTTGGATGTGCTTCAATAAAAGTTTACAAGTTCACATATAGTCTTACACCATAGAGTAAGATTAGAATAAGTCGTAAACATGTAGAAAGGGTGGCATCATGTAGTTTGTAATGTTATTGTTGCTTTAGTATCTTAGGAGTAGAAAAGAAAGGAAAATATTTGAAGGAAACATGTACTCACAAAATGAGAATGGGCTTTGATGGATGGAATTCCTAGGAAAAATCTGAACTGAAAACCATGTTGGACATTCCAGTAAGGTATTATAATTTCTTGTTCATTTCTTGGGTTTTCTCTTAACAAGAAATTTATTTTCCCTTTTTGTAAATTGAATGTTGTTACATTAATTTGGCCCTGGCACCACTTTCTTTTATTTTTAAACTAAATGTGGTTATTATGATATCTGAACAGAGGTAGTAAAACTTTCTGTATTTACCTTATGTGGAGTTCGATTATGTGAGGCGACTTGGAGTTGGCCAATAGAGAACCAAATAGGTACACATTTTTTCATTCATATTCTTCCTTAAACAATAGACAAAAGTGTTACCTTGAATCATATAATCTCAGTCATCTCAAGCTTCAATAATAGTTTACACATTCACTAATATTCCTAAGCTTGGATGCCATATAGTTAGATATGTTATTGTTGCTTATTGGCATTGACATTTTTTAAGGAAATCTAAATTTCCATTTCACATGAGTTTAATGTTGTTCATATAACAAAATATTTTTAGTAGTTTTAATTTTGGACAAAAGTAATGGTGTTTAATATTTTAGTTTCCCAATGGTTATAAAAATGTAGAATAACAATTTTAGTAGAATAATTTCAAACAATTTTGTAAATGTCATGGTATAGTCTTACACTAGAGAGTAATATCAAAAGAACTCATAAAAATGGAGAAATTGTGGCATCAGGTAGTTTGGAATGTTATTATTTCTTTAGTAGCGTAGGCTTTACTTAAGAAACCTAAATTTGCATTTCTCATTATGAAACAAGTATATATATATATATATATATATATATATATATATATATATATATATATATATATATATATTCTCCTAAGAAAAAAAACAAGTATATTAAGTATTTTTGGATGAAATCAAAATATACAACTTGATGTGTATTATGAAACTATAGAAGAATATGTCTCTTTATTGTTGCAAAAGAAACAGAGATTTGATGAGAAGCATATTTTATCCTACACTCAAGATGAGTTTATATACAACCTTCCATCATAATTTGGCTTAAACGAATAAACTACAACACTTTTTTAAAAAATAGTTACATATAATCATCCTCAATTTTTGAAAAACAACAAGTACATGTATTTTCTAGAAGTTGAAGGAGGTCTCTCTAGGGAGAGATATTTTTTAATTTGTTTCAATTGTAGGAGTAGGGATTCCTTGGATAATTCATCTATAGATTCATTCAAATCTAAGAAAACAGGTTTGAATGTTATATTTTCAAATAGAATTCTTTTTCGGTTGATCATCACCATAACTAGGAATTTTCAAAGAGATCTTCTTGTTAGCCCAATCAATGACAATTTTGTTCTCACCAAATACTTGTTGATTTATGATTCCCTTGTGAGTTGTCGATTTTAGGATCCATAAAGTACACAGTTAATATTTATTATTCGTTTCATGTCTCAATGTTGCATTGAAGGAAAAGTGATGATTTTTTTATACAAGTAGAATATTACCTACATTACAAGTTCTTGAGAAATTTTGACTAGTTTCATCCGAGAACCCCTAGTGTTTGGAGGAGTCTATATTAGGCTATTTGATTATTATTTTGGTCTTGTTGGAGTATGAATTTTTGGAGTAAGCGGAGCAAGCAAGGAAGCATGGACCAAAAGGAGCAACGAGCGCTAGAAAGGAAGGAAGACCAGCGCAACAAAGGGTGAAAGAAACAGTGCGTTCCAGGATTTGCGAAAATCTGACTCATAGGTGGAAAAACCTAGCCATGTTAGGGTTAGGGTTTTGGAATATATTGTAATGGTTTTTTAACCCATTTTTGTAGTATAAATAGAAGAGGTCTAAGGTAGTTTGAGGCATATATTGATCCCATCTATGTATTTGTGTGGGATCTTTGTAGGACTTCTTGCATGAAGAAAATACTTGGAGAACCTTTTTGAGTCTGAATTTTTGTATGGTTGAGAGTTGTGGAGCTCAGATGGAGTCAATCTGGAGATGTAACTAAGGGTCAGGTCACAAGTTGTGGGGCTTGGAGTGACCCTAGTTTGCCTCACTACTCTCTATTATCCTATGATGTAATGCGTGCAACGCCTTTTTGATGAATAATAAAGAAGAATAATATATTTGTGGATGTATTCCCAGGGGGGTGAACCATGGTAAACCCCTGTGTTTCAATGTGTCTGAATGCTTTTACTATTTCTGCAATTATGGTTGAATTATTAGCTAGATGGATGAATGGTTTTACTTACAGCACACACTAGAATATGTATGTAGAATGAATATTATAAATGAATGAATTAGTAGGTATGATGAATGGTATGATGGAATGTATGGTTAAGTAGAAATAGAAGTAAGAAGAACAACCCCAATACCTTACATGATTGTAGACACTTGTGTCCTGCAGTCACCCACAAGCCATCTCGGGTGAGACTGTGTTGTGCGCTCTGTGTGCAGTGTTTCCTTATGGTTTTCTAGAGCGGCTGATGGTTATAAGGGTTTTGTTGGAAAACTAAGCTAGAACCTGGGTCAACCCATACATCAAATAAATGGTTTCGTTGTTGTCTAGAACTTAGAAGGAGATCTAGGAAGGGTTTTGGTGAATAATATTCAGTGGTAAAAAGGGATGTTTAGGACATGGAATCCTACAAAGCAAGAGATTAAAAGATGGTTCAAGACAACGTACTTGGAGTTCGCGTAGAGAGATAGTAAGGGTTCCGAGTATACACTCTGCCAGTACTTGTAGAGGTATGTTTTTATTGATTTGCATGAAGCATATTTTTGTTTCTTTCCATAATTATTAGAGGAGTGGATATTTAGCTTGAAATATGCCCATTCAACTAATTGGATCCATCCAGTAGAGTGGACTACTGAAAATATTGCATGGTTGGAAAGGGTTAATAACAAATTCCCGTGCGTAGTGGATTTCTGGTTAGACAACATTATTGCGGGGTTTATCACTGATTTTGCAGTAGATACAACAAAGTCATATATTGTTGTAGAGAAAGATTTCTTGAAGGGACCCATAAGTAGGTAAATTAGGTCTCTTTATATGTCAATCAAGATTTTATTACATGATATAGGTGTGACGACCGTGGAATAAGACAACTATATCACTTTGCATGCATGGGGGGGTTGGGGGAAGCACTAAGGAGGATCTGATATATGGAGAAGGCTTTGGAGAGAGGCCAAAAAAAGGAATAAGTGGACCCCATCATGATGGATGATCATAATACCAGTGAAATTAGAAGGAATTTAGGTGTGACGTGCAATAGACGACCCTACTAGTATAATATGGATATAAAGAATAGGGCAGTGGTCGAGAAAGAGGGCTCGGACAATGATGAGGAAGAGGTAGAGGATATTCACGCCACAGGGAAGATTGAGGATATCATGTGCACCACATATAAGAGGAAAACTATAGGTCATGGGTCCGACGTGGAAGAAGGATCTCCAATCCATACCTGAATTAGTGTGGAACCCACAACCCCATGTGTGCCTAAGCCAATTGAAGAAAAAAAAGAAGTTAACCAACAAGTGGTTAGTGGTAGAAGAATTTCACAAGACATCGGTCCAGTAGCAGAAGTGCAAGTTCAGCAAGTAGCAACCAAGTATCTACATTGCATGAAGGTGGTAGTTCAACAAATTTCACAATGGTAGGACAAGATCCAACTATCAGGTTACGAGAGTTTCGAGGGGATGGGTCAGATGATCCAAAAAAATAGTTTTTCATCTGTGAGAATATATGGGAAGAAAATCATATTAAAGACAAGGATACAAAGGTTGTGTAGTTGACAATCACTTTTAGAGAGCACACATTAGATTAGTACATGGGTCTCTCAACAAATAATCCAACGGGATTGCCTACAACTGTAGCACATGTGAAGAGGCAGCTAAACAATGAATTTCAAAAACCTAGCTCATAAGACTAGTTTATGAATGAGATGATAGAGATCAAGTAGAAACCATGAAAATCAGTATGGGAAGTGGACCAAAAGTTCAAGAGGCTAAAAGGTAAGTTAAATTACACTATTACTGATACACAACATATACATTTGCTTGTTAATTCTTTGTTTCCACACTTGAAGTATCCTTTGAGACAAAAGAAATTACAAAGTCAGGGTGAGGCCTTGCAAGAAGCCTTATAGTTAGATGAAAACCAATACAAACATACATATCCAACTGTGAAAGAGATGGAGCAAGATTTGAAGAACATGAAATTCCAATTGAATCAAAACAAAGGAAAGGAGAAAAGAAAAGATGTCTGGTGTAGAATGTGCAGGACATAAGGACATCACAAGAATGAGTGTCCATTATTTTTATTTTCCCAGTATATTGGAGTGGGTATGTCAAACTATTTAGCTTTAGGAGGACCATGGTGCAAGATTTGCAAAGCACATGGGAATGATCCCTATCATTTCCCTATGATGTAGAAGTATCAGACAATACCTAAGAGTACATTTTGTAACTTTTGTAAGTCAGTTGGACACAAAGACAAGGATTTCAGAACCCTGGAGATAATGAAATAAAGGATTGTAGATACATATAGAGTGTAGGTTGAAAATGTAACAGGACAAACTGTGCAACAACCGTAGGATAACATTGTGAAACAACCATAGTACAATCCCACACAATAGTTTGTAGCACAACTACATTATAGTGTGCAACATTTTCAATGGAAACAATAGTATAATCCTGCACAACAATGTGCATCACCATTGTAGTACAATAATGTGCAACCACAATATAATCAAGGACCGCAGTATAACACACCGTGCAGAGATAATCAAGGAAATAGAGGGGGATTCAGAGGAGAGGCCATGGAGGATGAGGATTTGGAGGAGGTAGAGGACCAATAGTGTGTCATAAATGTAAAAAACCAGGGAACTATGCAAGAGACTTCCCACAACCACATGCAGCATGTATGTATTGTCACACAACAAACCATGAAACAAAAGATTGTCCTACACTTTTGATAAAGATACATGACAAGAGGAACCATACTAATTAGAATGTACAATGGATCGGGGTGGTGGAGCTAAGACAGGAGAAGATGCAACCAAGAAGGACTAGGACCAGTACTAATGGGCCAGGAAGAATACAACACCTGAAAAGAAGTTTGCGCACAAAGAGAAAGAGATATTCAAGGAAGATATACATGAGATATTAAAGGAAAAAATTGCGTCCACTTCAGGAACAAAAACAGTAGATGAGATACTAGTCTATGAAATTCCTTAATTATTTGATCAAACAAATAAAGAGAAGTCTTTAGAACAAGTAAGTAACTTAAGAAACATTTTGGGAGATTGTGTCAAATTACTGAATGAAAAAAACTCACAAGTATTGCATAAGTTTTTAGAAAAATGTAATCTTGGGGAAGAGGGGATAAAAAGAGTAAATCAGGTCTGTAAGAAGAGAATAACTAATAGGGAATTCATATTGAATGATAACATAGGAGATTTCAATATGGGGGATATTATACTAGAATTAGGATCTGAAGTCAATGTTCTTCCAAAGAAGACTTGGGAAGATATGGGAGAACCACAATTGGGGCATTCACCTATTCAGTTGAATTTATCAAATTAGAATAGAGTGGTGTCAATTGGGAGGTTGAATGGGATTCTGGTATATTTAGATGGTGTGCACACCATGGTTGATTTTGAAGTTATTGACATAGTGGAAAACACTTCGCTATATCCAACATTGTTGGGTTTGGATTGGGCTTTTGATAACCAGAATATTATCAACTTGAAGACATTAAAGATGATATTTGAATAAGGGGATTACAGATTTATTGTACAATTAGATCCCTTAGAAGGAGGTAGGTATGTGAAACCTATAGATAAAATCCTTACAAAATACGTGAATCAAATTTACAGAACCACGACACGCGAAGATGATTATATCAACCCGACTGTAGATGGCATGCTCACTTGGAGGAGTATCATTTATTGTGCTTCAAACTCTAACACATGACTGGAAAACTGGTAGTAGAGACTAAATGAATTATGTACAAGGATATGTGCCAGAATGATGCGTGCGCTAAGATGGGTTGGTACGGAGGTAAGAGAACCTCCTACTTTTATGGCTTGAATATTTTAGAAGAATTTTTAATGAAGTTTGAGGTAGAGTTTATGGAAAATCAAAGATTCCCAACATTAGATATTTCTTTGAAATCTACATTTGCAAGATGGTGGGGTACACACAAGGAAAATATCAACAATTTGGTTTAGTGAAAAAGGTTACTATGCATCAGATTCGGCACAGAGCACAAGCATATATATGAGGATAAATATGAGGGATTTGGACAAGCTCGAGAACTTGTAGGGAGGTGCATCATTTAGTGGAGATTAGTACAACCAAAATAATGGCCACACGATTTTATTCACATAGTAGAAGGCATTCCAAAGAACTAGTACACATAATAGGAACAACTCAGAGAGACTGCTAATTAGGAAGAGATACATCAAAACTTTGTAGTTACATTTTCCTTTGAGCATGATAGCCCAGAGATAGATACAATGCTGAAAGTGGTTAGAGACAAGATATTTGAAGAACCATAGTTTGAAATAGTCCCAACATATTAGAAGAAGGCTAGACAAACAGTTTAACAATTGTTGCACTGTTATCACGTCGCAAAGGAAGAACATCCAACATAAGATAATCTGTGAAACATACATATTCCAGAAGTGGAAGGTGAAAGGGAAGTAGAAGGCCCCATGATAGATTCTGAATATTATGTTGCACCATTAAAGATCAAGAAAGTCAACATTGGAACTATAGGAAACCAAAAAATGGAAAGTATTGGATATTATTGGGATACTCATACAGTAGAAAGGATCACATAATTATTGCATGAGTATAGTGACTTATTTCCAACAACATTTTTAGAGATGAAGGGGTTAGCAGGATAATTGGGAGAGATTAAGACCCCTTTGAAGCCAAAAGACATACCTATAAGAAAAAGATGTTACATGTTGAATCCAATATATAAAGAGAAAGTGAAGGAAGAAATTGACAAGATGCTAGAATATGGTGTCGTAGAACCTATGAAAGAGTCATAATGGATCAGACCTATGAAGGTGATGGAAAAAAAGAAAGGGGGGATCAGGAACTATGTTGACTTAAGGAAATTGGACGATTCTTGCTTACATGATCCTTCTCCCACCCCATTTACAGATGAAGTTTTGGAGAATGTTGGAGGACAAGAAGCTTATTCATTCATAGATGCATTTTCAAGGGTATCATCAGATCAGGATTGTGTCAGAATACAGACATAAGACTACATTTAAAACATAATGGGGATCATTCTAGTATATAGTTATGCCATTTGGATTGAAGAATGAACCAACCATTTTTTCAAGAGTTGTATTAGCATCTTTTAAGGACTTCATTCATAAAATTTTGGAGGTTTACTTGGATGATTGTACAATGTTTATTTTACTAAAATACCATGTCTCGGTACTAAGACTAATGTTGGAGAGATGTAGACAATGTTAGATCTCATTGAACATTAAGAAGTGCATTTTCAACACACCTTTTGGGATTTTCTTAGGACATGTGGTGTGTAAATAGGGTCTGCTAGTTGATCCTGCTAAAATTTTGGTCATAGTTAACTCACCAACACCAAAGTCATTGTGCCAGTTGAAAAGTATACTTGGCCATACAATATATTACATGAATTTCATAAGGGGATATGCATAGATTAATCTACCAATGGAGAATTTGTTGAAGAAGGATGCTAAGTACCAATGGAATGATGAATTCCATAAGAGTTTGGATATTTTAAAGGAAAATATGGTTACTGCACCAATTCTAGTTCTCCCAGATTGGTTAAAGGAATTTCATGTGCATGTGGATGAATTTGCAATTGCATTAGGAGAAGTATTACACCATCCAAGAGAAGGTGATATAGATCACCCTATTTCTTTTGTAAGTAGGAAGCTTTCAGATTTAGAGCATAACTACAATACTACAAAAAGTGAAGGTTTGGATATGGTGTATGCTTTGTAGAAATACATACATTACTTGTTGGGACAACACTTTAATATGTTTATAAATCATTCAACTATGAGATACTTAGTTAATAAGCTAGTGTTGGGAGGAAGGATACACATATGGCTATTATTATTTCAAGAATTTGACTTTGAAGTTGTGGTGAAACCTAGAATATTGAATGTAGGACCTGACCATTTGTCAAGAATTACTAATGGAGAAGAGCCCAGTAAATTGGAAGACAGCTTTCCAAATGCACAATTGTTTTCAGTACAAATAGAAGATGGATATTTTGTTGAAATTATTTAGTTTTTGAGTACATGATTTGCACCAAGAGAATTTACTATTGTGTAGAAGAAACACTTGGTAGTCAGATTCGAAGATTATCATTTGATTCCATGTCATTTATACAAACTAGGAGCATACATCATCTTGAGAAGATGTGTGATGGATCATGAAAGACCCATTATTTTAGTAGGGGCACATGAAGGAATTGTAGGAGGCTATTACGCAATAAAAGATATCGCGCATAAGGTATTGTGTGCAGGATTATGGTGGCCAAAAATTCACAAGGATTCAAAGGAATATTGTCAGAAGTGAGATTCTTGTCGAAGAGTTGGGAATCCATCCAAGAGGAAAGAGATTCCAATGAAATCAGAAGTTACTTTACAAGTTTTCGATAAATGGGCAATAGATTTTGTAGGTCCAATTAATCCACCAACAAGAAGATCAGGGGTCAGATACATTATTACAGTGACATAATACTTAACCCAATGGGTTGAGGAAGAATAGATAAAGGATTGCAACACAAAGCCATCAATGCACTTCTTATTTGAATCAATATTAACAAGGTTTGGATGCCTAAGAACATTGATGATTGACCAAGGGTCTCACTTTGTCAACATCACAATTGAGGCCATGTTGGAAGAGTTTTAGATATATCATCAGAAGAGTAATCATTATCATCCTGAGGAAAATGGAACAGTGGAAGCCTTCAACAATATTTTGGAGAATTCTTTGACAAATATTTGTAATGTGAACAGAGACAATTGGGATTTGAAGATGCCAACAATACTTTGGGATTATAGAACTACATGCAAGAAGCTAAAAGGGAAGACACCCTTTAGGTTGGTGTATGGAAAGGAAGCAGTAGTTCCCCTAGATTATTTGATGCCCATTCTACACATAGAAACAATTACAAATATGAAAAAAAGAGGCATAACATAGGAAATGTTGGCCCAATTGATGGAAAAAGAAGAAGATATATTAATAGTAGGATTTCATCAGGAGGTACAAAAAGAAAAGGATAACGAATGGAATGACATAAATATCAAAAAAATAATTTTAAATAAGTAGATTCGGTTCTCCTCTATGACAATAAATATTTGCAACACCTAGGGAAACTCAAAATGAAATGGATAGGGCCATACTAGATAAAGACTATCACATATGGAGGTGTTGTACAAATGCAAAACTTAGTAGGAAACAAAGTTCAAGGAATGGTGAATGGTAGTCGACTAAAAATGTATAGGGATAGTTGACCCACCAAATCTCAGTAGTTGTAGTGAAATAAGTAGACTTGTACATATTGTAAATAATAGGAGTTAAAAAAGAAAAAAAGAAGATAAAAATAGAAAAATGAAGAAAAATCCAAAAATAAGTAGTTAGGAGGAATAAGTGATAGAAAAATAATTAAGGATGACAGTGCACAACAGATAGAAAGACATGGCGATGAGAAATAGAGATATTGTGTGAAGGAAGTACCTGTGTGCCACAAAGTTAACACAGTAGCATATTGTAGCACACTGAAAGTGAAACAACCAGGAAACGAAAAACCAGTCACCAGAAAAATGAGGCATGAAAATTATGAGGTGTGCACAATAAGTTTGGAGAATTTATGAAATTTAATGAGACATGCACGAGAATCATTAGAGCATTAATGAAAACACTTTACAAGCCAAATTAGGGTTCAAAAAGAAACTTGAGCAGACTGGAGCTAAGAAACGAGCAATGAAGAACACCTAGATGATTAGCAAGCGAACATAGAGATATCGGATGCAAAACCACCTAGATTCCAGCACGATGGTGCCATGCAAAGTCGTATCATCGAGATAGGTGTCTAGAAGAAGCTAAAGGAACAATAGAGAATCATCAGAGACAACAATCGAAGCCAAAAACCCAACACAGACAGAGGGAGTGGTGGATGTTGATGCCATTCCTTCCCCAGAACTGATAATCCGCACATTGGTCAAAGAAGCAACCAAAAAGATGTAGGTTGATCCCATAAGCACAAAGATAGATCCAAACCTGATGCAAATAGGAGACAATCCTATAGATCCAACAAATGAGGTGAGGATGGAGTGTCATGAGCCAAGGGCTCAACCCAACACAGAACAAACAGAACATGAACAAATACTGGTTGAGGAAGTTACAATGCAATATGAGTATGGTGGAGAGGAAAAGGAGGAAGATCACACATATTAGGAAGTAGGGCCTTCTAGTGCACCAATAAAGGGTAAGGGTAAACACCAGGTCCAAAGATCCCTGCAAAAGTAGCCAAAAATAACTATTTCTTACTACGCGTACCATAAAGGGTAATAGTTGTCACATATTTACTTAGGTGCATAGATAGATTGAAATATACAGATCATGATGTCAGGGATACAGATAAATTCTCGGAGTTCTCATAATAGGTTTATTTATAAATCAGGGGCGTTAGCGTGAAGGGAGTTCCTATAATGGAACCAAAGTAATGGATACAAGGGTTATACAACATAGGTATCATGAACATGTTGGAGATCCCCCACTTTTGCAGTGGCAAGGAAGTGAACAACTATGTCAAGTAATTGCTAGCATTTATGCATGGAGGCATTTTATTGTTGGATACACACATATCCATTGATTTGGATTTGATATCTAAAATAACAGGACTACCAACCAATGGAGAACAACCCGCATAGTACCTAGACAATAAAGCCAAGGAGAAGGCCTTAACAGACGAGATGAAACAAATGCATGGTACAAAGAGAGGATCTAGGGGGGGCATCATAAATCAAATCACTAAACCTGTGACAGGAATAAACAAAAAATGGATGGCCTGCAAGATGCTCAGAAAGGGTTGCAAGGAGTAAGTACCAGCAGGTGTCATAGCAGCAGTCACATATTGCATGAAGGTAATTGTACTAAGTTGGATCCTGTACTTATTGAATTCATTTCTGGATGAAAAAAAAGATGCACAGGATGTAGGAATGGAGTTCGATTACTCTCGACTCATCATTTTTATCACACTAGTGGGTTGGAAGCACCCCAAGTAAACTTTGTTTCTGTAGAGAATTGGAAGGTGTTTCATAGTGTAGTATGAGTCATTATGGCACACCACCATTGCAAAAGACAAAAAATAAAATATCAACATCTTTAAGACATACCTTGAAGAAATATATGAGAAGGTCGCAGAGACTTGGAGGATCCAACCAAAGGTGGTGGAATAGTATAAGATGGTCACTAACTTTAAATCCTCGTGACACAACATGTAGATTCAGGTGAAGAGAGTTCCAACAAAAGAGTGGATGTAGATGAGGTAATACACCATAGAAGAAGAATTCAAGTGGGTGATGAAAGACTGGAAATAATAATGGAAGATTACAGTAGAGCAAGAAAAGGGTAAGAAGCCAACCAAGGACAAACAACTGACAAAAGAAAGTTCACCCCAAACAAAAAGTACCCCAGTTTGGAATACAAGGAGTGCAACAAATAGTAAGAAGACAACATGGGGAAGCGTAATAGTGAAGAAGAAGCATATCCCCAAGCCGGTCACATAACAAAAGGTCTGTGCAACTGATACAACTGACTCGTCAAAAAAGAAGGACAACACCCCTGCGTAGGAGGGACATGCAAGAGGGGACATACTAGAAGCCCCAGGAAAAACACAGCCGACATAGTCTAGGATGCTAAAGAGACCGATTGTACAGACAAGAGGGGTGTGCAAGAATATTAAAGCACACAAGGAGGTCATGGAATATACCATAACCAAAGATTATGTAGAAATCATCGCGGAGAAAGTGTAAGACCACATCGTCAAAGAGTATGAGGAGGAAAAAGAGAAAAGGGAAAGGATAATGTAGGAGCTGACAGAGGTCAGACATGTACTCGATCATATTCACTCAATCGAGTCATGGAAGGAGGAGATCACTCAGTAGAAAACAACATAGAGAGAAGGGACAACAGTACATATTACAACAACAACTAGCGAAACTTTTAGTATTACTAAGGATATGCTATGAGTAGATGAAGATGTGGTGTGGATACAACTTAATGATGTCGAGAAGCTATATTTTGTATTGGAAAGGATACCAACAAAGTCCCTATATAAACTACAGATAAGTGTGGCGCAGGAAGTACATTCAAGGGAAAGGAAAAATGCAACAGACCTAGAGGAAACAAGGGAAGCTAAGGAAGTACTAGAGATAGTTCTTACAAAAGTAATACTAGAACAAGAGGAAGAAAAATAGCATGTAGAGAGACTAGAAAAAACACTTGAATAAGTCTTCTAGACAATTCCAGAGAGTGCATTAGCAAGAGAAATCAGTACAGATGAGAAGCTACAAAATATCGCACAGGTGATTGAAGGATACAAGCAAGAGATAAGGGAATTGGTGGAAACGATAACACCAACCACACTGCTAGAGGTCAAATCCAAAAGGGAGGAGAAAGGAATAGAACAAAAAACTCATATTGCGTTAGAAGTTAATGAGATAGCATAACTATATGAAAGGACCGTGCAGTTATGGAAAAGCCTAGCAGAAGATGAGAAGATCCAACAACTAGAGAAGAGAGAAGAGAAACTGAATGTTATAGTTCAGGACTTACAGTAGAGGAAGAAGACCATGGAAATATCCTTGAGGTTGAAGGTCGTGTAGGATATAAAAAACCTGTAGGCAGAAGTAAAGTTTGCATAAGAGGAGAAACAATATTGACATGATCAACTGGAGCCACTACAAGAGCAAGTAGAGAAAATGATAATAGCACTGGAAGTGAAAAAAGTCAGAACGGGATAGGTGCACATAGAGAGCATACAAATTCTAAAGGAGCATGCTACAGTGCAGGTCATAGAGACCCTTACATAAAATAATGCGCAGGAAAAGGAGAAAGTGATGGATTTGGTAGAGAAGTTTCATGCACTAGAGGTAGCGCTGCAGAAGG
This sequence comes from Picea engelmannii, assembly GCA_009831015.1. Lineage (NCBI taxonomy): Eukaryota > Viridiplantae > Streptophyta > Pinopsida > Pinales > Pinaceae > Picea > Picea engelmannii. The sequence continues at coordinate 279,802 of ML782811.1, forward strand.
TGAACTGTGTGGCTCGGGACGAGCCACATGTTGGGGTTGGGGGCCTGTTGGAGCATGCATATTTGGGAGTAAGAAAAGAAAGCAAGGAAACATGGACCAATGGGAGTAGGATGTTCCAAAAAGGAAGGAAGACCAATGCAACAAAGGGTGAAGGAATCAACGCGCGCCAGGATTTGAGGAAATCTGGCACATAGGTGGAAAAACCTAGCAATGTTAGGGTTATGGTTTTGGTATATATTGTAAGGGTTATTTAACCCATTTTTTTAGTATAAATTGAAGAGGTCTAAGGTAGTTTGTGGCATCTATTGATCCCATCTATATCTTTGTGTAAGATCTTTGTAGGACTTCTTACATGAAGAAAATACTTTGAGAACCTTTTTTAGTCTGAATTTTTGTATGGTTGAGAGTTGCGAAGATCAAATGGAGTCAATATGGATATAGAACTAAGGGATAGGTCACAATATGTGGAGCTTGGTATGACCTTGGTCTGCCTAACTACTCTCCATTATCCTATGATGTAATTCACGCAACACCTTTTTTATGAATAAGAAATAAGCATAAGATCTTTGTGGACATAGCCCCAAGGGGGGTGAACCATAGTAAAACCCTATGTTGCAATGTGTTTGAATGTTTTTACTATTTCTACAATTATGGTTGAATGATTAGATAGATGGATGAATGGTTTTACTTACAATGTACACTAGAATATGTATGTAGAATGAATATCATAAATGAATGAATTAGTAGGTTTGATGAATGGTATGATGGAAATTATGGTTATGTAGAAATATAAGTAAGAAGAAAAACCCCAATCCCTTCCATGACTACAAAAACTTGTGTTTTGCAGTCACCCTTAAGCCATCTCGGGTGACACTTTGATGTGCACTTTGTGCACGGTGTTGCATTCTATTTTACCAGAGGGGCTGATGGTGATAAGGGTTTTGTTGGAAAGATAAGGTAGAACCTGGGTCATCCCATACATCCAATAGGTCTTAACCTTCATCAGAGCCCATAAACCTTCATATGCATATTTTATTTGGGAACTGACCTACATGGGGATCATATCTTTGCCTTGAAAAATCATGTTATTTCGAGCTAACCATAATGCATAGGCTAATACGCAAGGAATTGCTCTATGCTATTTGAATTTTTTGTTTTTACACTAGTTCTTAAAACATGCTAGGGTGGAATCTCATTCCTATCTTCCATTTTAATTGGTTAGCTTTAATATTTCTTTCTAGGCTTATCTTGAAAATTAACAATGAACTAAAATATGGTTAATAAATTCTTTATTATTATTGAATAATATGGAGTCGTGCACTTGTTAGGCCCCTCCCATGATCTGTTGTGGAAAATTGTTCAATAGGAGGACTTTATTAGAGATTGCTAGCCAGAAGAATATACTAGGTTTAAGAGGACATCTTAGTTTCCAAATGGTTTTCCACTACCATGCCTTTTCTTTCTCAAATTCTTCTATTATCCTTTCCTCGTCACCTAGGTTGGCACTAAAGTTTCCTTTATCTTTATTTTTTGACCATACAATCTCATCTTCTTATTATTTCAGGATTATATCATTTAGCTTAATATTTATGAGTGTATTGGTTCCATTCTTTAGCCATCTCACCTTGGATACCAAGCTATAACTCAATTTTCCATCATTGACTCCAAATCGAATTGCATTTGGTTCAATAACATCGGAGAAATTGAATATGACTTTGCCATGAATAATGTTGAAAAGAGGATCTTATAGCCTACATTTTTTTGAAGACACCAACTAGGGATCTTTACCTGTTTTATTTTGTTTTCTCTTCCAATTTTCCAAATCAACCATTTTCCAATTATGGGGAGTTCTCTTGTGATTGCTTTCCAGACTATTGAATCCCCTCTATGAACTTTTATATCCTTTCGAATCCACTCTTCTATTGATCCTAGAGTGATGTACTTTGCAATCATTATTTTGACCTATAATGATAAAATTTACGTGTTCAAGTGTTCTAATTCAAAGAAAAAATTTCACCTCTTAAACAATAGGTTTCCTGGATATTAACCCTACGAATTTTCAGGCTTAGGGATGTTATGAAATATAAACAAAACATGAGAAGTGGACAATATTTCGATCCTTACCAACCCCAATCCACTAGGAAATTCAAGATATAAGATATCAATGTGTTATAATAAGTTTTTTCCCTCTAGGGAAATGTTACAACTACAAATCTTGACCTATTTTTATTTTGTTTTATCTTCCAATTTTCTAAACCAACCATTTTCCAATTAGGGGAAGTTTCTTGCAATTTGTTTCCAGACTGTTGAAGCCCCTCTATGACCTTTAATATTCTTTCCTATCCACTCTTCTATTGATCTTGGAGTAATGTACTTTGCAATCATTATTTTTACCTATAATGAGATAATTTATGTGTTCAAGTGTTCTAATTGAAAACATAAATTTCACATCTTAAACAATAGGTTTCCTGGATCTTAACCTTGTGAATTTTCAAGCTTAGGGTTGTTGTGAAATATAAAAAAAACATGAGAAGTGGAAATTATTTAACTCCCTAACAACCCCAATCCTAGGAAATTCAAGATATAATATATCAATGTGTTACAATAAGTTTCATCCCTCTAGATAAATCTTACAACTAGGGATTTTCACCTATTTTTATTTTGTTTTCTCTTCCAATTTTCCAAACCAATCATTTCCCAATTAGGGGGAGTTCTCTTGTGATTTATTTCTATACTATTGAAGCCACTCAATGAACTTTTATATAAGTTCTAATCCACTCTTTGATTGATCCTGGAGTGATGTACTTTGCAATCATTATTTTGACCTACAATGAGAAAAATTTTGTGTTCAAGTGTTCTAATTCAAAACATAAATTTCACCTCTTAAACAATAGGTTTCCTAGATCTTATTCCTGTGAATTTTTAGGCATAGGGTTGTTATGAAATATACATAAAACATGAGAAGTGTACAATATTTCAATCCTTAACAACCCAATCCACTAGGCAATTCAAGATATAACATATCAATGTGTTACAATAAGCTTCGAGCCTCTAGGGCAATCTTATCATGCATATAACAAATCTAAAAAAACTTATGATAGCTATAAAATGAGATTCAATCTTCCATTCTATTGTCATATTATAATGTTAAATCGCTTAACATATTCACCCTTAACTTATGTCAAATCATTAAGACATATAGTGATGGAAATTACAAACCATGAAGAATATACTAATGGTTGAAAATCAAATATGTGATTTACACAAATAGTGGACAGTTGAAAACGTCATTAATATGCAGAAATATGAAGTTGATGTATGCCATAGACTTATCACAAGGTTAGTAAAATCCTCTAGCTCTCCAACCCCTAGCTATGGAAAACAATAAAAACCCTAGCTCACACCAAGGAGATGTAACAAGCATGCATCACACAAGCATGTCCTCCAAGGAAAGAGGTTTCCTCTTCTTCACACATGCATCACACAGCCTAGGTTTTCATCCCGAAACTCTAACTCCAAATCTCCAAGGGAGGAAACCCTAACTATAGTCTTCAAGATGCTCCAAGAAGATAAAGAAACCCTAGTGACTCCAAGAGAGAGATATAGAGAGATGAAGTATAGAAGAAGATCCGAGAGAGTGATAGGAGAAGTAGCATTCTCTTCTTGCTCACATCTCTACACAAGAATCAACAAGAATGAATTAGTGATGATAATCATGTCCATTGTCTTTTGCACAAGAGTAAACCCTAGTATCTCATAAGAATCCTCCAACAAAGATGTCCTCCCTCTTCTTCATAATTTCTCTTGGGGGTTTCCTCATGAACCCTATAATATCACTCCAAGAATACTAATACAAAGAGAATATTACAATGAAAATAATGTAAATTTTATCTCCTTCCTCTATATATATTAGAGGTAAGGGAGGCCAACAATACATACGTGGTTCTATCCCCTTACAAGAAACCTACATTGACACAAGTATGCTCACCCATATGGAGTACGCTCATACATATGGAGTGCTACACTCCAACAATACACATGTTGAGCTCAAAGGTGATGATGTCCACAAGAAAGGATCCAAATGAAAGTGCACTCTAGGAGGTGTGTCTAACATAACCTAGGGGGTTAGGGTTTGGTGGTGGGGTTGACATGCATTGGAACAAGGATATTTTGAGGGGCTTGAGGCTTTGAATGTGAATGAATTTATTTGGATGCTTGACATGTGGATTTGGGAAGCCTTTCTACACTTCTCCATCACCAATGACCTTCTCCCAGTGCCAAAATGTCCCCTAAAAGGGTGATGTCTTTATAAACTAGGGTTTTTCATTGTGCAAAAGTAAAATTAAAAGTGAATTATTTAATATTACTTTGTAAAAGGGGAAATATTATGGTTTTTGACCCCTAGTCTTGTGTTTTACCCTCAATTATGTGGACAAACTATCTTAGTGACATTTTGTATAAATAAGAGATCATAAGATCTCATTTTAGCATAAATCTCCTTCTTGTGAGAGGTACTTGGACTGACATTTACACTCTCTTTGGTTATCTCTCTCTCTCTTGTGCTATTGTTTATGGATATTTCTTGGATTATTGGTTGATGGAAGTGATGCACTAGCCTTGGAAGGTTTTTCTCTAGCTTTTATGGTGGTTTGTCTTAGCCTTTTCCTTGAATTGGTAAAATTGTTTTCATTGTGTTATCATTTTTTATTAAATTCAAGGCTATTTTTCTAGAGCTTGGTGGGAAGTATAAGGGAATACACCCCCACCATATCCTACATCATTTTATGCTTACATGTTATTGGTTTAACTAGGGTTTGCTAAGAGAAATATAAGGGTATACATTCTCTTAACTCAAACCCTAGCTAGAGATACTTACCTTGGGGAATAAGAGGATTTACAACCCCAAGGAGGTTGTACATATAGCTCTATATTTGATTGATTCCATTAACCCATTTTTTAAAGGCACTAGTCATTTACTTGTTGCATTGGAGAAATAAATTGTTGCCTTGGTAAACATGATTTTTCGAGTTTTAAAGTTGTCTCTTTGGGAAAGTGTTTCTTGAGCCTTTGGCTCCCTTGCCTCATTGAGGCATCCCCTTTCAACCATAAATTCTTGCTCCTATTAAAAAAATGACCTAAATCCATTAGGTCTGCATAAAATTAACTCTCTAATGCTTAATAACTCCTAAACTAACCCTAGGATTTAGCCCTTACTTTACCCTAACTCTCTACTAAGCCTAGCGCACCTATTGGGCTAGTTAGAGGTGGTTTCTCTTGGCTGTTTTTTATGCTGTTATTCTTGTTTTTGTACAGCCATAAGGCTGATAATATCTCTTTAGTAAACTTTTGTTTCAGCCTTTATTTTTTGTGTTAAAGTTATTTCTTAATCATTGGTGAGTTGAGCTAGCTTTCACTAGCTTTATCTCTTATTTATTTATTATATACTTAGCACTTATATTGAAGCATTTGTTATATTTATTGATCTGATATATATCATTTATTGTTGCTTCAAATTAGGGACAACAAGATTAAATTTCTTGTCCAACTAACATATTACACTATATGCTTGATTTTTCGTGTTTCTGAACATGTATTCACACTTGGAAGGTCACTCAACTTACTTGGAAACCCTTGGACATTCCCAAGACTATTTTCCAATATCTTCATACCACTTAGAAATGAAATTTATGGACATCCTCTCCATCTTCATAATTTTCCATCTCATTCCCCCTAGGGTCACCGAGATTCCCCCCTTGAGGTGACTACCTCACCTCTAAAGTGACAGGGACACCTGCCTAAGGTGAAAGTGGGTAGGTGACCTCCTAGTTGTCACCATTTGGTGTTTGGGTCGGGCTTTTCCCAACCTACAACTTGTCCGATAACAGAATTGTATTTATATTTTTATATTAATAAATGAGTATCACTATTGTAACTTATCTTATATAAAAACAAAAATACATTTTCAAGAAATATCTAATATTATGGTGGAAAAATTTATATGTTGTAGAAACAAAACAATGTAATGGAAAATTATGTTTTCATTTTACAATGCACTATAGGGTTAACCATTCCAATGAATTCCATCTCCATCCATGATATATTCTGAAGAAGGGATGGCTTCACATTGAGATTGTTGCGATTGTTTTAATTTAGTCTAAATTGTTTTGGGGTGTTTTCCAGTGATGTTGATTTCCATATTAATAGGCTATGATGGTTATTGCAATGTGCATTTATAGGTGGGACTAACTGTTTAACTTTTCTTTGGATTCACACTTGGGGGTCTATATTTTGTTCTATTTATCTCTACTTCAGATTAATACTCATGGGTCTGTATTATTCTCTATTTTTTTCATGATAAAGCATAATTTTAATATTAACTTTAACTGTGTTCTATTTCATCAATGGTTTACAAATTCATATCAATAGAAAGGAACTATACAATATGATTTATCTCTTATATGACCTTGAGGTTTGTATCTGTGTTGGGATCTATGCTTGCAAAGATTTATCACAATCCTAAAAAATATGCAAACTTATCTTGTCTGCAAAATATTTTATAGTTTTGGGCTTCTAAGGAAGTTCATGACAGTGAAACTATGCATAGTTTAGTTGGCATTGGAGCAATCAAAAGAATCCTCCAGGAAACAACCATCTATTGGTCGAATAGGTACCCCTTTTGACTAGCAACTTATTGTCTTTTTTTTCCATTGATATATAATTTTGGACTAAGATTGCCTCTGGTTCAAGAATTCCATAAGCGTCAAGAAGCCTCCTCAATGGCTATTAGATTCATAAAAATCTCCCAGTCATTAGCTAAGTAGGAACAACAAGATAAACCTATAATATTATTACAAGAGCACAAATATTTTGTGTCAATTACATAGTTCAATTCAATTCAATGACATCTTATCCCTTTGCAACCAATGTGGTATCCCTCTATCCAACATTCATCAATTTCTCAACATTTTTATTTATCAATGCCTACTCCAACCCATCTAGCTACTCAAGAGACTCCTCAACCACCACATCTATCCCTTGTTAGAGGTGGATATCAACACTCATATCCATTTTTTACTCCATATCTTATAATAGGAATGTTTTTCCAAATAAAATAGGAAGTGGGTGCCTTATCCCCATTTTGATCCCTTTGGATATATGATATTGATTCATTTACTTTCATATATCCTTGAAAGAATTACAATTTTTTTCAAAGTATCCTTTAGAGAGCCAGACAACATAATGATGAAAGGGATCCAACCAAGTCATACATGTGGTTATTGTATTCCACCTCCCCTCTACCTAATATTCAGGTTCTGATTTAGATATTGGTACACTTCCATCGGGAATCCATGATCAACTAGTATAGGAAGGTTGGGCATTGGAGCTTACTATTAACCCTACTGAAGTGAACCGGTGTTATAATTTTTATACTTCATACATGATTCAAATAAAAGGATACTAAGCTATAATACATCAATGAGTTCCAGAGATTCAACAAGCTTGGGCATTGTGGAGCTATTGTTGATCCTAATGAAGTGACCCATGATCAAATAATATGGGAAGGTTGGGCATTGGAGATATAACTAACCCTAATGTAGTCAGTCAGTAGTAGGATGCTTATATTTCATAAGGAATAAAAATGAATCATGCTATCATACATCAATTATTTCCAAAGCTTCGGTAAGATAGTTGAAGTCTATCCTCCATTTTACTGGTACTTGGATAGTGTTTTGTAATGCCAACAATTTGTAGGAATTTCCAAGTGCTTTGTAACACAATATTTTTCAAATTTGTAATATTTATTTCCTTCAAATGGATTATATAGTACAAGGCTTAAAATTTTCCCCTTTTCATGTATTGGTTCCTAATCCAACCCCTTCAACTACTCATTGGACTACACAACCACAACATCTATATCATGTTGAAGGTGGAGATCAGTGCCCATATCCATTGTTTCCTCCATGGCTTACATCATGAGTGTTTCAAAAGATGCCAAATAGGAATTGGGTGCCTTAAACCCCCCAACCTTGAGCCCTCTAGATATATGATAGTGTCCCATCTACTTTTCAAAGTTGTAATAGTTATCAATTTCAAATGAATTATATAGTACAAGACTTAAAATTTTCCCCTTCAATCCTTTTCATGTATAAGTACCTAATCCAACTCCTCCAGCTTCTCACTAGACTGAACAACTGTGACATCTATTTCTTGTTAGAGGTAGATATCAACACCCATATCCATTGTTTCCTCCATGGATTACACCAGGAACGTTTTGAAAAATTCCAAATAGAAAGTAGGGTGCCTTACACCCCCCCAATATTGAGCTCTCTAGATATCTAATAATGGTTCATGTACTTTCATATAACCTTGAGATAGTTTCAAAGTTTTTTTTAATCCTATAGAGAGTCAAAAAAATGTATTTGGCGCAATAGAGGATGGTGAAACAGAGCCAACCAAGTTGTACAGGTGGTGATTGTACTTCACCTCCACCTAATATGCAGGTTGTGATGTAGACAATGGTACAGTTCCTGATGGAAGCTAGGATCAACGAGTATAGGAAGGTTGGGTAGTGGAGCTACTTCTGATCCTAGTGAAGTGAACCACTTATATGATGTTTATACTTCATAAAGTAAGCAAAGGAGATCAAGATATATACATCAAGGAGTGCTATATATTCAACAAGTTCCAGCATTGGAGCTTCTATTGATCCTAATAAAGTGATCCAAGGTCAACTAGTACAAGAGGGTTGGCCATTGGAGTTATTGTTGATCCTAGTGAAGTGAGCCAATATTATGATGTTTATACTTTAGAACGAAAGAACAAGAGATAAATCTATAGTAAATCAATGAGTGTTAGAGATTTAACAATTTTGGGTATTGGAGTTAATATTGATCGTAATAAAGTAATCCAGAATCAACTAGTACAGGAAGGTTGGGCATTGGAGATAGTTTTGATGCTAGCCATATGTTTGGAATTATGTCTACAGTTCTTGTTTCTCTTATTGAGTGTATACACAACTACCACTTTTTAAACTTTTTGTATGCTTAAAAATGAGTTGTAGGTGTTTTGGGATTGGCTTGGCATTTGAACTAATTAGATCTTTAAATATTTTGCATATCTTGGAGATGAGAGGTGGACATGACTCTTTCAATAAATGTAATTTTAATTTGACAATAACCTTCTCATGACATTTTAACAATCAGTGAGAGATTATAAGGTGGAATTATGACTTGCAAGTGCCACTTCTCCTTCATATGTTCTAATTCATTGTATTAGTTGGCAGGTGAGATGTCTAGGACCGATTGTTTTAAATCAAATTTTGTTTTATTTAATTGACATAATTTATGTACATGCTTTTATTTGGAAAACTAGATGGTTACATGCTTTTATTTGGAAAATTGGATGGGACTTAGTAGTGTTATGCTCTAGGGTATTGGGACTTACTAACACTCTAGAAGTTGAACATTGTAGAAATTGAACAAGCCAAGAGGGATGACATGGTGGCTAAAATTCATAACATTCAAAGTGGAAAGTGGTGGGGGAAATTCAGAATATTCAGAGTGAAAAGTAGGAATGAGGAGCTTTCACATTCAATATCAGTAAAGTTTCTCCCCCAACATGAATTTTAGGATCCATTGTATGATTGAATAATGCATGGTAGGTGTTTTGGGATTGGCTTGGCATTTGAATTGGTTATATATTTAAATATTCTACATGTCCTGGGGCTGATAAGGTGGACATGGACCTTTCAGTAAATGTTGTTGTAATTTGACAATAACTGTGTCATGAAATTTTAAAAATCAGCTAGAGAATGTAAGGTGGCATTATGACTTGCAAGTGCCACTTCTCCTCCCACATATGTTCTAAGTAGGGGTATTGGTTACCAGGTGAGTTGAATGGGATTGATTGTTTTAAATCAATTTTTGTTTTGTTTTAATTGACATAATTTATGTACATGATTTTATTTGTAAAATTGGATGGTTACATACTTTTATTTAAAAAATTGGATGGAACTTACTAGTGTTATGCTCCAGGGTATTGGGACTTACTAAATGGCCTTTTTGGGACAAGAACTAACTCCATTGTTTCAGTGAGTATGCTATGCTCATTGAAGTCATCATGAAATATTACCATTAAGAGTAGTTCATTTCTCGAAATTACTTCAAACTTTAACTAAATTTGTGTTGTTATTTCAGAGAGAATGTTGGACTTCTTGGTGCTACTAGAGTAGGCAGATGGTGCGTTGTGAAAATACCAGTTGGTTTTATGATCTTATTTTCAATATTAGGCCGGGGAATCTATTTTTCTTGTGATATATATATTTACTTTATTTGAAACAAATGTATTTACTTGTTCAAGAGAAATTTTTATAATATGTTCATAGTTCTTTGTATTAAGGTATTTTTGTATTTGTTGATATTTAGGGGAATTGGGATCTCTTTTTGCATCAATATAATTTTGCATGTTTGTTGCATCATAATGTGTTCTATTTTCACTGGTTGGTAAGCATTTTCAATCAATATGAATAAAATAAAATACATTTGGAAGTTTAGGTTTGTGGGTTTATGAGTGTTCCTATTTACTGCTATTTTTGCAGTCATTGTTGGTGTTTCCATCACTCAATTCACTAATGTGAATTTAATGCCAAACCCATTCATCTTGCAAGTTTCCTTATTTCTGGGCATATCTATTCCATAATAGTTAAATGAGTCTTATGCTACTTCTAAAGTGGGCAATGTTCACACAAATGCATTGTGGGTAAGTTAAAAAAGAATTATGAAGCATGCATTGTTTTAATTTTCATGGTAGGATCTAATAACTTGATATGAGGTCTTGTACCTACTTTAATTTTTCATCTTTTGGTTGTAGTTTAACGACTTCCAAAACACCATATTCTCCTCACCACCAAAAATTGCACTAATTATTGCAGTATTTCCAAAGATCACTTTAGAAGTTGAATGAACCAAGAGGAATGTCGTGGTGGATAAAATTCGGAACATTTAGAGTGGAATATCAGAATGAGGAGTTTTCAAATTCAATCTCAGTAAATTTTCTCTCCTAACATGATTTTGAAATTGTTGAGTGAATGTACCATTATGCTATTTCAAAGTGGTTCATGAATTGGTGTATTCAATTATAAGGAGATGGTGACAGACACGTATTTCCCAATGATTGAGTTATCAATATTCTTGTAATTTTTTGGAAGGAATACAAAAAAAATGATGTGAGGAGTTGAGAAACAATTGTAACAAAAATACTCCTTTGTGATAAATGTCTCTATCACTTTCCCTTTTGTTTGTCAGCACACAACAAAAAATATTCATTGTGTTTGAAAATCATTTAAGTAATAAGAAAGGAGGTTGTTGAGAACATATCTCTCATTGTATGACTTATTGTTGTGAATCAAAGTCTTTATTTTTGGAAAACTAAGTTGTGGTTTTATCACAAATTGTAAAGGTTGCAGAGAGAGAGATTATAACTCTTCACATTCCCTTTTTTTTCTAGCACACAACAAAAAATAATCATTGTGTTTGACAATCATTTAAGTAATAAGAAAGTTAGTTGCTGAGAACAAAGCTCTCATTGTATGAATGATTGTTGTAAATCAAAGTCTTTTTTCTTGGAAAAATAAGTTGTGGTTTTATCACAAATTGTAGAGGTTGTTGTAAAGGTTGAAGACAAAGAGATTATAACTCTTCACTCCATAAACAAATTTCAAATTGTAATCCTGATTTTTCATTTGATATATATCTCTTAGTACTTTGAAATATTTGTATAATGCAGAAAATGGTTTATGAATTTATGTAGGTAAAATTAGGTGTCTCATGGCCTTCAAGATGTTGATTTCCTAACAATGATTTATAAATATGGTGTACAACAAGTTTCAATTTTCATATTGAAACAAAGTGTTAAAAAGGAACTTCTATCCTTCCTAATTAAAATGTTCACAAGAGGATGACTTGTGCTTGTCATAGGTGAATTTTAAACAAAGTTCCTTCAGCTTGAAATATTTTCAGAATTTCGTGGTTGTCCTCACGACATAAAAATTAATTGAGAAGGAAGTGAATATACCTATCTATTTTTCCTCTATGTTTCCACTGGTAATGCATTCTTCATTGGATTAATTGATAGAGGTGGAGATAAGAGGCTAAACCATGTCTACCCCAAGGGTTACTAGTATAAGGGGATATTAGGTTTTGAAAGATTATGGTTATGGATTCAAACATGGACTTACATTCTCAAGTATCCTTCGAAATTGTTATCACATGATTTGTACTTGTGCAAATCCCAATACAAGTCCCCCAAATTTGTGTAACTATGGAAAATACTACCAATGTCACCTTAGTAAGAAATTCCCTTGTTTTAGTGATGGATGAGGTCCACCATAGGGGAGTCTTCCCTGGTGTAAGATACCAGATGTAATATAATATGAAAATATAGGAATACTTAGCAGATATCAATGGAACAACAAAACATTGAGTAGAGCAACACCAAAAATGATACCTTTATTCAAAGAATGCAATTTCAGTTTCCTCTTTGAGGGGGAAACCTCCAACATAGTAGAGGTCTATTACAATAATTCTCTAGACACCTTTCTCATACCATCTATTCTTATTTATACTAATTCTATATTCTAAGCAACATTATAGAGGAAGATCCTTCTAGAAGTGAAAGCTTCTATTAGGTCTTCTTACATTGACTTGTTCTCATTTATTTGATAGGAATTATTCACTAATGTCATTGTTTATTACATGTATCATGGTAACTAATAACCAACTAAGAGGGGTTAGGGTTATACCCTAACACGCTCCCCCCCTTAAAAATCATCCTTGTCCTCAAGGCTGAAGATGTGGAAATTGTTGCAGTATGGTTGTTGGTTCCCAATTTGCATCCTATGGAGACATGCCCTTCCACTTGAGCAATAATTCTTTGATATTTCTTCCATAAAAGTGATGCTCCTGCACATTAATGACTAATTTGGGTTGCAACCAAATGGATCTTTATTCATCTAATTCAGGTAGGACGGTTTGAACCCGACAATTTTGATCCATCACTTTCTTCAGACAAGAAATATGGAACACCAAATGTATTATGGAGGCAGTTGGAAGTGCCAGTTTGTAGGAAACTAGATGAGTACATTTGATGATCTGATAGGGGCCATGCAATTTGGGTTCCAACTTGTGGTGGCCATGGGATTTGAGGGAGGTTTTCTTGTAAGGATGGATTCGAAGAAACACTTGATCACTTTGCTGGAAAACGCGTTCAGAATGTTGTTGGTCAACATATTGCTTCATACAATTTTGTGCCATGTGGAGGTTATCCTTCAAAGTCATGAGTGCAGTTTCTCAACCTTGCAACAACCTATCAATATCATGGACCTTTGATGTTCCTAGAAGATATGAAGTTATTGTAGGTGGTTGTTGGCCATACACCATTTCATATGGTGTCATTTTGGTTGTTTTATTATAGGGCATGTTGTACCACCATTCCTCCAAGGGTAACCATTTCACCTACTGATGTTGTTTATCCAATGCAAAACAAAACAAGTAGGTTTCCAAAAGTTTATTGACAGTTTTTTTTTTCGGCATCTGTCTATGAGTGGTAAGTTGTGCTCATGTTCAACTGTGTTCCCTATAATTTAAACAATTCTTGCCAAAATTTGTTGGTGAAAGTTAGGTTCCGATCAGACATAATGGAGGTTGGCATGCCATGCAGTTTGAAAATATGATCAATGAAAACTTGTGCTACCAGAGTGAGCATAAAAGGGTGTGGTAAGGCATAAACATTTGCATACTTTGAGAGGTGATCTACAACGACCATGATGACTGACTTGTTTCCTGCTCTTTGAAGCCCCATGATAAAGTCCATGGAGATGGAATGGGTAATGGTTGGAGAGCTCCTAGGGTCTTGACAGTTTCACCTTTATGGTATTGGAAAATATCACATTTTGTGACAAAAGTAAGGATGTCTTTCTTCATGCCTTCCCAGGAAAAAAAATGGTGGAAATGATCATATGCCTTTTGGAATCCCGAATGACCCGCGATGGCAGATGAATACAACTGATTTAAGATCTTGGGCTTAAGTGTTAAAGTTAGAGACACAACCAGGTGATCCTTATATCAGAGGATATTGGCTTGCCACGTGTATATGGTGAGTGGGTTAAGGTCCTCCTGAAGGTGTTGAATTAGCTGAGATTGTTAAGAACCAAACATCAATATAGCATAGAAAAACCTCATGAAAAGTACTCAACGCCTTGAAAAAGAGATAATTTCAGATAATGAGCCTCTTCGAGGGGGAACCTCCTTTTACCCCACTTAAATGTTCAAGTCCAAGATGATTCAAAATGAAAATGTCTCCTTGGTATATATAGGAGACTAGGAGGTATAATTACAAATAATGGCCTAAAGCCAACATAATTAAAATAACATTACTAATCTAAATTACAACTAATGACCTAAAGCCGACATAAATAAAATAGCATTACTAATATAATATGCCCCAATTAAGGGGTAATGAGCCAATATTAGGGCTTAACATGCCCCTCCCCTTGAGACAAGTGTTGTCCACAATGCTTGAGTAACTCTAGATGCTTATGTATAAAAGACTCATCTTCCCAAGTGGAATCTTCAGCCGGTAGTTTCCTCCATTTAATGAGATACTCTGAAATGGATCTATTCCTTAGTTGGCGAATTCTTGTGTCAGTGATGGCTCCAGGCTCCAATATGATTTTTCCTTCCTCGTCAAGTTCTGGCAATATAGTTTAAACTGGGATCTTGTCACCTATAACCTTCTTTAAGCATGAAACATGGAAAACAGGGTGTACTCGTGAAGATGCAGGCAGCTCCAATTTGTATGACATAGTACCAATCTTTTGCAACACCTTATAAGGGCCATAGTACTTTGGTGATAATTTATTATCCTT
>ML782811.1:298328-314936 GCA_009831015.1 Picea engelmannii
CCTTCATCAAGAGTCCAATTAGGATTTTCTGGAGGCTTATTTGGTGTAGAAGGTCCCTTTTTGGGTGGCATGTTGGCCAAATATCACTTTTGAGTCTTGATTTTGAGGTGGTTCTGCTAGACAATATTTATTCCATTCTATCTTCCAAGTTTCGGCCCTTCTGGGTATGAATATTTCTTTTAGGTAGTTCTCTGATATTTCTTCTCTGCAATGACACAGTTCTGATCAAAATTGGATGTGCCAAGTGGAATTTATGGTAACTTCCTCACAACTTGCCGATTTTCGGCCTTTCCACGAGATCTCACTTGTATAGAATGCCCCACACAAAATAATTGATATCAAATTCTGAAACTCGCACCCAAAATACTACATACTGTCCAAGATCCAATGGAGCTAGTCCCACTCAATTTGGATACTCTATCAAGAAGTTATGCTTGTTTTACCTGGAACACCTTCTTGAGGCTAGTCAATAAGACTAGTTAGATACCCTATCTTACACAAGGTGTATCTACAAATTTAAGATGACCTAGAAGATGAAATTTTTACCAAAGGTACTTTACTAATTTTTGTAAATGGGCTCTGGAGGACAGGGTCTGAAATGTTATAGAAAAAATTTTATAGCGAAAATTCCGCAATGACTCATTTCAGGATGATTCTAGAACCCTATCTTGTACAGGATGTATCTCCGAAAGTATAAGGTCTCAGGAGATGAATTTTGAAACCAACATACCTTGATCTGTCTACTAAATACCCTCCAAGTGGTTCCTTCTGAAACATTGTAGAAAAAAAGTTATAGCGAAAATTCCACGGTGTCTTAGATGTAGCAGCGAAACCCCAAGACCTTGAGCTCTGATACCATATGTTAAGAACCAAACATCAATATAGCATAAAAAAACCTCAGGAAAAGTACTCAATGCCTTGAAAAAGAGATAATTTCAGATAATGAGCCTCTTTGAGGGGGCAACCTCCTTTTACCCCACTTAAATGTTCAAGTCCAAGATGATTCAAAATGAAAATGTCTCCTTGGTATATATAGGAGACTAGGAGGTATAATTACAAATAATGGCCTAAAGCCGACATAATTAAAATAGCATTACTAATCTAAATTACAACTAATGGCCTAAAGCCTACATAAATAAAATAGCATTAATAATCTAATATGCCCCAATTAAGGGGTAATGAGCCAATATTAGGGCTTAACAGAGATATAGTTGGGTGAGTAAGCCATTTTTGTCGAACTTCCTCGATCCAGTTAGGAATTGGTAATGATAAGGCAAAGATAGATCATTCATCCTCATATTGTCTAGACAGTGCATCAACCACTACATTGTCTTTTCCACTTTTATATATGATATCATAATCATAGACCAACATTTTGGTCAACCACTTGTTCTATTTTGGGGAGGATAACCTATGTTCAAGAAAATACTCCAGATTATGGTGATTTGTTTTGATCTAAAAATGGTAGCCCAATATATATGGTCACCAAGTGTGCAAAACATGGAGAATAACCATTATTTCCTTTTCATATGTGTATTTTACTTTTCATTTCATTTTTTAGTGAAAGAAAGAGGCCTACTTTCTGGTGTGAGAACCACACAATACGAGTGCCTGAAGCAACATATTCCACAACAAATTTTTTGTTGAAACCAGGGGTGTCTAAGATGAGGGTATTTCACATGGTCTACTTTAAATATGTAAAATCCTATTTTTCTACCAGTTTCCAATGAAATACATTCTTATTAAGAAGGTTCATCAATGAATGTGAAATTTTTCCATAGTTGTGGAAACATTTCCTGTAATATCTTGTGAGGCCCAAGAAACTTTGAATTCATTTAAAGGTCATGGGTATCGACCAATCCTACATATCTTGAATATTTTTTGGGTCCACTCTTACCCCTTCACGACCCATAATGTGTCCCAAGTATTCAACCTCGCTCGCCCCAAAATAACCCTTGAACTTTTTGACAAACAATTGATTGTCCTGTAACAATTGGAGTACTTTTTCCACATGTGGTAGATGGGCATCCCAAGTGTGTTTGTAAATTAGGATTTCATCAAAGAAGACCAGAACAAACTTTCGAAGGTAGGAATTCAAGAGTTTATTCATGAGAATTTGGAAGGTATATGGAGCATTGCAAAGTCCAAAAGGCATTACCAAAAAAACGTAATGGCCTTCATGAGTTTGGAAAGCAATATTTGGGATATCTGCTTCATTCATTTGAATCTAGTGATAGCCTGAGCAAAGATCCAATTGGGTGAAGACACAAGTGCCCTGGAGTTCATCCAATATATCATCATTGACATGAATGGTAAAATTATCTTCAATGGTCAATTTATTAAGGGTGAGTAAATATAGACACATATGCCAATAAACTTCTTTTTTTAAGACCATCACAACATGGGATGAATATGGGATAGTACTTGGGAGATTGACACCAACCTCCAATAGTTCTTGCACAATGTGCTCAATTTCATATTTTTTAGAAAATTGATACCTGTAGGGGCGTACATTGGGGGGATGACTACTTGGATGGAGAGGGATGCTATGATCATGTTCACCTATGGAGGGAGGTAAGCCCATGGGAATCTCAAAATCCTTGTGGTGATTTTCCAAGACCAATTGAAAATCATGATGGATTGTTGGGATTATTGATCACTTACCTGGATAACATTAAGTTGAGAAATCACACCATGGTTTCCTTTCTTTAGGAGTTTCTCCATCCAGTGATAATTGATAATTTATGGGGAGCTAGCTTGGAGGCTTTGGAGGGTATAAGTATGAACATTTTGAGTAAAGATCATATATAACTCCTAATAATCCATGGTAATTGGGCCCAAAGTGTGAAGACATTCAACATCCAAGACAATATCAGAACCTCGCATGGAAATGGAAAACATGTGATTTTTAAGGTGATAATCGCCCATTTGAAGTTTGAAATTCTCACAACGACCCAAATATTTCATTATACAACAATTAGCTATAAGAACTTGAAAATTAGAAATGGGTCTCACAAAGAAATTAACCTCCCCCATGACCTTGCACCGAATAAAATTATGGGTTTTACCACTGTCAATCACCACCATGACCAGACGATGTTTAATGTAGCCCTTGATTTTTAATGTCTGTCGAGTTGAAATACTCACAAGGGCATGGAAAGATATGTCAAGTTCCCTTGGTTCCATAGGAAATGTGACTGGACCGGGGATGATGGAAGTGGGTTGTTTCCTTTGAGTCTCTTGCCTCATTTGACAGGATGTCCTTGGTGGAGGTGGCTTTTGACACATCAATTTGGAAGAACTTTTGTTCCTCACATTTATGGCATGGTCAATACTTTTCATCAAATTTATAACTATTGACGTTCAACCATTCATGTTGGAGATACATTTTGGACTTTCAAATTTTGGGTTGGAGAAGGAGTATCCTCTAGATGAGGGAGGTTGGAAACCAAAAAATGAAGGGGTGGGCCATGAAGAATAATCTCATCTTTCAATTCTTATTGGCATGCCTACAACCAAGTAACAAGATGGTGCATGCAAACATGAGATCAAATGGAATCCTTTAAACCATTGATAAATAATTCTAGATAGAATTCATTAGATAATCCTTCTGTTCAGATAGCCAACTATTCAAATGCAACAATGAACTCGGTGACTGACCCAGTTTGTTTCAAATTGGTGAGCTAACCCAAAAAATGAGATTCGCCATCAAAATGGGCACATACTACCTTGGTGAACATGATCTAATTTGGTTTCTCTAGATAACATTTCTTATTCCATTTCCACCATTTCCATCATTCTTGATACATGTACAAAACTCCGACATGGATTTTGGTCTCATCATCCCAAAAACTATGGAGAGAGAAGCAGTGTTCCATTTGGGATACCCACCCTATCGGGTTTGATCCATCAAATGTTTGCACATCAACTTTTGGCACCTTTTTCCATGAATTTGGGGAACCCCAAGGGGAGTGGGAAGAATGATGATGCTAATAATGGGAATAGTGAGGAGCCTCCTGATGGTACTCTGGTTTCTTACCCTTGATGTGCGACACTAGGTCATGAACCTCCTTGGTGAGTAAGGACATGCTCTTGGTGAGGGTTTATAGGTTCTAGTCAAGGGATTTCATGCACCAGTTCAGGTCATCCTTAGTGTCCAACTCTTCTATTAAAATTTTGGTGTGCTCATTTAACCATAGACAATATCACACTATTGTCACCCAACCATAGTCACACATGCCACCCCGAGAACTTTAATCTTTACTTAGAATAATTTTGGCAAGCTTACCAATAGATAAACCTTAGCCATAATGAATGTAGAAACAACACAATAACCATACAAGGAGAGCATACCTTATACCAAGAGAAGAAAAAGAAAATTTCCAAAATATTTCTCCACTATTCCTCTAGACTAGCTCCCCCTCCAGCTGTAGCTGATGCTCCTAGACTTGCACACATCTAGTTGAAACTGTAGGCTTCTACACTTGTTCACTTGCTAAGTGAGTGTGTATACAAATGAACTAGGAAAATTCATGTTTATACTAAACTGTCCAGATGACTAGGGCCGACTTCTCCTTCTCGATGTGTCTATTCCTTTAATATTATTTCTCTTGAGGTCAACTTCTCTCCTAGGTATTTCTAACATATTTTTAATGGTTCTCTTTCTTTGAGAATATTTTATTCTAAGTACAAAGGTTACACTTGGAGTTTAATACCTCCCACAACTACCAAAAAATCAACACTCCCTCTTATCTAGGGAGGCATTATCTAAGATGTTCTTCATGTAATGGTCTCAAACACATCCATCCATCTCACATGGCATGTGAAAGACTCACATGGTCTTGCAGGCCAGCTTATATGTAGCATCGCTATAGCCACATAGGCTATCTCATGATAAAACATATCATGTCTTAAGTAGCATGGCCACACGACCATCTCATGATCAAACAGATCATGTAACAATTAGCATAGCTACACAGGATATATCATGACCAAATAGATCATGTCACAAGTATCACCAACATAGCCACACAGGATCTGACATAGTCATACACACAAACTATCTGAAGGTAATGTCACAGTCATGCATCTAGGGTCCGATCATCCTTCCAAGATTTATATCATCACAGGACTCCAGCTTGCCAGCTCACATAGAATCTAGCATCTAGTTCATACAGAACTAGTAGCTTGTCAGCTCACATGGAATCTGACATCTAGCTCATACAGAACTAGTAACTCATTAGCTCACACAAAATCTAACATCTAGTTCATAAAGAGATAGTAACTTACCATCTCACACATAATATGGCACCTAGTTCATACATAACTAGTAACTCGTCAACTCACACAAAATATGACATCTAGTTCATACAGAAATAGTAATTCATTAGCTCACACATAATATGACATCTATTTCATAAAGAACTAGTAACTCGCCATCTTACATAGAATTTGACATCTAGTTCATATAGAACTAGTAACTCGTTAGCTCACATAGAATTTGACATCTAGTTCATAAAGAACTAGTAACCTATGGTTGGCACACTAGGAAACTGATCCATAATGACCATGTATCTAATCACAAATATTAGTTTCTATAGTGCGCACACACTACCCATCTATCCTAATGCTAGCAAACACTTCCAACCACACAAGTTGGCCCACCAACTTGAAAACTTGAATAACTCGCTAGTCCCAAATGATCAACATAGGATAACCTTGTGTGAGCTCATGTTGACTGGTGCCACAGTCAATAACATGCATACTAGACTATGTCACTGGGGTAGAAATATCTTAGCATACCAGACTTTTTCACTGGAGTATCCCTTTGCATACCAGACTTTTTCACTATAGTAGTAGTAACTCGACGTACTAGAATTTTTCACTGGAGTAGCCTTCTATGTACCATAATTTTTCACTAGAGTAGCAGTAACTTGATGTACCGGAATTTTTCACTGGAGTAGCAGTAACTTGGCATACCATAATTTTTCACTAGAGTATCCCTCTGCATACTAGACTTTACTCTCAACATAGGCTTGATCAACATGTTTGCTATTTTCTCGTCTGTGGCAACATATTGAAGCTTCACTACACCCTTCTATGCCATATCTCTGATATAATGGTACCTGATCTTGATATGGTTGGACTTATCGTGAAACACTGAGTTCTCCAACAACTTCACACAACTTTGGTTGTCACAGCAGATACAAGTCTCCTCTAACTCGAGATCAAACAATCCTACAAGCAACTTCCAAATCCACACTACTTCGATGCTAGTTGAACACACTACTATGTACTCTTCCTCAGTCATACTGAGTGACACACTCATATGCTTCCTGCGAAACCATGAGATCATAGTTGATCCCAAAATGAAGCAACATCCATATGTACTCTTCCAGTCTGCAACACTATCGTCCCAATCTGAAACCATAAATCCTTGCAGGATTTTCTCAGGATCCAAAATAGGTCTGTGTCCATATTCAATTGTACCTTTCATGTACCTCATCACATGTTTTGTTGCAATCAAGTGAACACATATCTTCTCAAATATATACTGACTTAATGTGTTCACCACAAAACATTTATCTGGCCTTGTGTTCGTTAAGTACATCAATGAACCAATTATCTGTCTATACATGGAGGAATCCACTGTCTCTGAATATGTATCACTCAATAGCTTTATATTTTTCACCATTGGTGTAGGCATGGATTTACAATCCATCATTCTGAATCTCTACAACATATTTTAAAATCACATCTGGTTTCTACCACACCTCTAGACCAAGAAATAATGCATCATACCCAGGTCTTTCATCTCAAATTCTGATGCAAAATTTCTCTTGCACTCAATGATGAGATTCTTGTTCCCTATTAGAAATAGGTTATCCACATATAATTGTAATATCACTGGTCCACCACCCACAACCTTGTAGTAAAGGTTGGAATCTTCTTTACTCTTGGTAAAATCCAAGCTCATCATGAAACTGTCTAATCTGGCATATCATGCCCTAGGTGCCTTCTTAGGCCTCCTTCAATCTACAGACATGAGACTTCTTCTCATGTATCTTGTGAATGCTCTATGTACACTTATTTTGGCTACTGAAGTAAGTGTCTCATCAAAATATTCTCCCTCTTGATGGGACGATATTTTGGCCACAAGTCCAGCTTTGTACATCTCTATATTATTATCTGCAACATGCTTGAACTAATAGATCAATCTTGGAAGTCATGACTAACTTCCCTTCGGGTCTCATAACCAAGGAAAATATCCATATCCCATTCCCTATGAATTCCTTCATCCTCTATTGCTGAAACAAGGGAATCTTCCCAGGAGATATCACATCTCCTAGAAGTCTCTGAAGCTATGATCTAGAGTTCTCAACTCATGACATTTGTCTCTCAGTTCTGGAATACGTCTCTCTCTCCCATTTGATCCGAGGAGGAATAATTTCTGAATGAAAGTACCTAAGACACTGACTCTCTCTAAGATTAGGCTCACTCTGAGTCTCCATGCTCCCTCTGGATCTTGACTCCCTTTGATTCTATATATATAATCTCTGGAGCCATCTGCTTCCTCAGTATGTGATGATTTTCTCTAAAGTATAATCTCCTATGAATAGTCCAAGAGAGGGTTCTCCTCCCCACTGGATCATGATGGCTAACTCCTCATGAATTATAGCTCCTTTTGAGCTGGTACTTGGTGGGGATTCCTTCCTCACCACTGGTGGAGCCATCTTCTCCTCATGATATGCCTCATCAATGCTATATATCTTTTCATCCTGCAAAGTGTCACGGGACCATGTTGGTCTCTTCTTGGTTATTACAACGATTTTGGGTAGGCCCTTCTGGCTCTACTAACTCTTCCTAATGATTTGAAGAGTGATCAACTGGACTAGAGGGATCTGTTCAGTCATATTTGGAGCCTTATGCTCCTTACAATCAATCTCCATATGAGATACACTATATCTTGTAAAAGTACCCTTCTTCTTCCTCATTTTCTTTGGTACATGGATGTATACGATTGTGTATACAACTTATTATCTTGATAGTTTGCTCCATGTCTCAACCTAGAGACCATCTAATATTTTTCCTCCTGCAGCCGTCACTATATCTCCCCTCAAATTTATCACCTATGACCTACTGAGAACAAGGACAACAAAGAGGAAAACAACAGACAAGAATAATACTCTTCTAATAATAATAAAAGGAACGAGAATAGTCATCACAATAGCTCCTTCTTAGAGCTATCACTTGTCACCTGTCTGGAACAAGAGCCAAAATAAAAATACAATAATAAGAAATAGGAACAACACTCTTCTAGTGTTGTGACCAATCATTCCTCCATTGTAACCTGCATGGAATTTACAAAATAACCTACCTAAGACAAGAGAAACAAGATAAAAAAGTATAATATCATTTTCATAATAACATATCTATGTCAATAAGAATAAAATACAATTTCATGGTAATTAACATATCATTACCAAGGCAACCTTCCTGGAAGCTAAAAAAGAAGTATCTCCTAGAGGAGATGTTAGTTCATATTGAAAACAAGTACAATAAGCATTTATATCAAGTATTCACATGCTACCAAGTATTCATTTTAGCTAGCAGTAATATAACCTTTCAAGGATTCTTGTCACAATTATAATGTTTACTTGTAATGTAGCAATTATCAAACTTGAAATGTGGAAATTGGAAACTTATCAATTTAATAAATCAAACCTGGAACCCGGAGTCTTATCTTCAAGAATGAGTGTTTTTTCTTTTATTGTGATTATCCTTCACTCAAGATGACAATTATTCTCTCCAGCCTACCCCATGTACTAAGACAATATGATTTCTTAACAAAAATATGAATTAGAGAATATTATGCAATTAAATTCTAAAATCTCAACCTCAATCAATCTAATACTTTGACTAACATCATCTTATAACTTTAACTTTGACCAGAAATAATCATAACTTTAATAGATCAAAATTAAACCTAGATGTTCATAAGATCACAATAACTCCATAACAACTAAAGGCATATCAAAACAATCAAACTTGGAGTGTGTTTTTCCTCTGAATGTGTTGGATTTGATATCACTCTCGATATATTATTGCTTCTTGGAAAAAATATACCTTCTTCTATAAACACCCTCAAGATAGTGATACAGTTTCAACATATACAATTACATACCTCTGGCAGTAGTGGCACCATCCAATAGCAACGACAAGTAATGACGAACCCAAAAAATTTCAAAATGCTCCAAATTGCAATCTGAAGGTAGGTTGAGATGCACTAGGGTAGGGCGCACTAGGCCAACCAAAAATTAGGCCCAACTCTTCACTGGAAATTCCAAATGAATTTGGTTTAGGGTTTATTGCTACAACAAAACCAGAAACCCTAATTGTTGAAAGAATGGCTAGAGAGATGATCTAGGGAAAGAATAATTCCAGCATCATTTCAACGAATTGATCAATGAGTTATCAAAGACTTCACTAGGTTAGAGGAACTGTAACTGGTACTGCAAATGGTGTTGCAACTAGCACTATGAGTGGTGCTACAACTCACACTACAATTGACACAAAGAAACTGGTACTACAAATTTGGAAGATTTTAGATCTGATCTAGGGAAATATGTGCCCTCCTTAGGTTACAGTCATAGTGGGTTCAGTAAGTGCTAAACAATCTTGACAATGGGGGAAATTGAGGATATTCCTTCTAGTGGTTACACTATTATGAAGGAAACTGGATCCGATATGATGTTAACATTTTGGTGTGTTCATTTAATCATAGACAATATCACAGTGTTGTCACCCAACCATAGGCACACATGCCACCCCAGAGCACTTTAAACTTTACTTAGAATAATTCTAAAAATCCTACCAACAGATAAACCCTAGCCACAACTACTGCAACAGTAACATAATAACCATACAAGGAGAGTGTGTGTTATACCAAGAGAAGCACACGAGAAATACAAAAAGACTGCTCCACTATTCCTTCAGACCAATGCCCCTCTAGCTATATTTGTTTCTCCTAGACTTGCGCACCGCTAGCTGCAATTGCGGTCTTCTATACTTATGAACTTATTAAGTGAGTGTGTATATAAATGAACTACGCAACTTCCTATTTATACTAAACTGTCTAGATGACTAGGGATGACTTCTCCTTCTCTATGTGTCTATTACTTTAATATTATTTATCTTGAGGATGACTTCTCTCCTAGGGTTTTATAACATCTTTTTAATGGTTTTCTTGCTTCCGAAATATTCTATTCTAAGTACAAAGGTTACACTGGGAGGTTAATACCTCCCGCAACTTCCAAAACATCAACATATTCCTGGTTCTGAGAGTAGGTGGTAGGAGCCATTGGGAAAGTTGAGGTAGAATGATACCACAATGATCAACACAAGATAGGGAGTCTGGTGGGATATTTGGAAAGAATGGGATTTGGTTCCAGGAACAAAATAGTATGAAAAATGATAGTTACCACAACAATTAGGACAAAAAGAGGAATCTAATGGTAGAGGTCTTAATTAAGGTTGTTAGGAAGGGGTTGAGACCACAGGGGAAAAAAGTGTAAAAAATGATAGATATCACTGTGATCAGGACAAAAAGAGGAATCTAATGGGGTAGGTAACCAATAAGGGTGTGGTCATTCCCAATACTTTTTTTTTTTACTCTTGAAGAGTTATACTCCAATCAAAATACCTTTTCAGTGTTGGAATACCCATATTCTTAATAGTAATAAATGTGTAGTCAATTCTCCACCAAAATGTAGAAGGAAATATTGCACAACACTAGATATTGTTTGTTCTTTCTCTGTGTTGTTCTTGTCCCAAGGTTTGGGGTTTTTAGGGTTCCCATAGACAAGGGTTTTCCTTGTGCTATAGCTCTTTGATATACATGCATGATTGAACAGTAGTACTTGACCCAATATCTCAGGGCTCCAACTAATAAGGTTTGATTGTACCCTTAGTTGAACTACCCTATTACCTAGGTACTAGAGAGTATCTTCCCGAGTGTTGTTCTTGGTGGCACTATAATAGTCAAGCAGTTGATTAATTGATCTATAGAGGGCTTCAGGATATCTAGGCTAGTCTGTATACATGTTTTGTCTGATGTGCTACCTCTTGAAGGGGTACAAATAGGGTTTACAAGGGTGGCCAACAATGTGTGGTTAAGTACCTCTTGTATTCCTTTCATGTATGCTTTCCTGACCAAAAATTTATGCAATGAACGACAAATATTTGTAGCTTAAATATGTCGAAATACGTATCTACCCTAACCCACAATTACTTCCTAGGAAAGAGCTCTGATACCACTTGTAAGATGCTAGATGTAATATAATATACAAAAACATAAATACTCGGCAGATATCAATGGAACAATGAAATATTGAGTAGAGAAACACCAAAAATGATAACTTTATTCAAAGAATGCAATGTTCACTTGCCTCTTCAAGGGGCCAAACTATAGTAGAGTATATCTCTATTACAATAATTCTCCAGACAACTTTCACATCTTCTACTCTTATTTACACTAATTATATCTTCTAAGGAAAATTCCATAGGAAGATCCTTCTATAAGTGGAAGCTGCATGATCCTGTGTGCAAACATGCTAGGCATGAGTCTTCTCAAGTGAAACCACCTATTAAACCACACTATATATCAAGTCCTAAACCAAATGGTGACAAAAAGGGTTAGAAGGTGATGTCATAGGCCTCCAAAACCACGTCCAAGTGCAAGGAGGGTGCAATCTCATCATCAAGTGATAGCAAGATGCCTCCATAGAAAATTTCCTTCATCTTCAATAGTCTCCCACATGTGGGGTATGACATCCATCCTATGGGATTTCAAGCCCCTATGAAGATCCAAGTGGAATAATCTTTTCATGTATATATTTCACTAGGAAAGGTCATGTAAAGACAAACAAGTACGCCCTCCAAGGGTCCGCAAGTGAATCATGCCAAGTAATCCACATTTAATAAAATATCCACCCAAACAAGTGCATTAAATCCCCCTTTTTCAAATTAAACAAATCCTCAAAGACCTTTACAACTTATCCAAATTTAGGTATGGGAGGGGTGTCATGGGCCCTATTGGATAGGTCCATCCGCAAGTCAAGGAATGTTTCCCAAGAAGACCCTATCTAGATCATGTAATGAGTATGAGGTGGATTGGGGAAAGACTCTTGGGCATGGTGTTCTTAACATATCAATGGTTCATATTGTCTCATTTATGGGTTCCTTTGTTGAGGGTGTGTTGCATCCCTTATTTTGCAATGCAACATTTTTCCAAGCCCTTTATTTTCCTTTTCCCCTTTTTTTCTTCTAAAATCCAAACATTGAGTTTTATGTGCAATGGAAATAAAAAGAGCACCAAAATTACACTTGAAGTTAGAACACATTGAGTGCTATGTGCACCGGGAATTAAATAACACCGCAATGCTTTCCCCCATCAAGTGGGACACTTTTTATTAATTTTCTTTTAAAAGTCCTTTATTTCTTATAGAGAAGAGTTTCATGGCTCTCAGAACCTTAGGGAAAGCATCTAGAAGGATGTTTTATGGCCTTTTATTTTTACAGTTCTATTTGCAACACCTCTAGGCCTTTAGCCCCTTCTTCCCATAAAATGAGGTACAAACCCTTCTTGGGGTCAATAGACCCAAAAACCCAAAAGATGAGGAAATAAAGGGTAAGAAGAGTGGAAAGAGCTTTAAGAAGACAAAGCCATAAAGGGTAAGAAGAGTGGGTAAGTTAAATTTTGTTTTTCCCATTTTAAAAATCTTGGTTAGCTTTTGGGTTCCGAGGAGAAAAAACAAATACCATTTTAAAAATATTGGTTAGCTTTTGGGTTTAGAGGGGAAAAAAAATGTCATTGTTGATGTAAGGTTTCTATTTTCCAACAAATTTCATTATAGAAGTAGGGTTTTTATCTACCAACAAATATCACACTAGATTGTAGGGTAATATTCAAGGGTTCTAGGGTTCATCAACTCCCTATATTAGGTTTAGCCTGTTGTTTAAAGTTGCAGGTTTATTGTGTTCGTGTGATTTTTTTTTTCCTTGAAAGATAAATTGGAATGTTTTTTCATTTTGTTTCAATTTTAAAATTGAAGGTCCAACATTTTCCTCGGCTTAGTTAGGGTTCTATTTATGAAATTTTAGTGTAAACAAGATGTTCAATGATTGTTTAATTGACTACACTTGCCAAGTTTTCTTACTAGCAAAGTTATGTCTTATTAGTGAATATTGAATGTTATAAAGTTATGTCTTATTAGTGAATAGTGAATGTTATAAAGTTATGTCTTATTACTAAATAATGAATGTTATAAATGTTTGGCAAACTTTTTTAACTCTAAAGTTATTTTTAGACACTATATGCTTTTAATTATAGTTTTATGTAAACATATAATAAGATCTTTGGAAATATTGTTGAGATTATCATATAAAAGATCGACCAACATACAATAAGATCTCTTAGAATATACTTGAGACTATATCATATAAAATATGGACCAACATACAATAAGATATCTTGGAATATATTTTAGACTAGATCACCTAAATTGAACATAGTACGTTAGGACTTATAAAGCAATAGTGTGGAATTTAGGTACTCAAGCTATCTCACTCGACCATAAAGTGAATTTCACTAATTCCACATATCTAAAATTAAAATTTTATTGGGATAATCATGAATAATTTAAAAAAATCATAGCTTTAAGGGCCTAGAAATGTCATGGAAATGATAATAAAGTTGAATATGTAGGTTTACACAACTAGAGATAATTGAAAATATTTCTTCTTCTCGATGTAAGTGTGTGAGTGGTTTAGAAATGTGCAACATTTTGAGTGGACACTACACCCATCATCATGGACATAAGAAACATGTATGATTGGAAGAATGTTGAGATTTGTTTATATGGAGGAGGAGAGATCAATAAGAAAGGAATGAATATAGATTAATTAATTGAAAGAGATAGTCTTTGAGATAAGAATAATAGAAAGAAAATGTTAAATAATGAAAGGGTCAAGATAATAAATCCATAGAGGTAGTTGTTGAAAGTGGAGTTATAAGGTAGCTTTTGAGTTTAGGGTTACTATGGAAGAAAATAAAGATGTAAGTGAAGAATGGGGAGTAAAATAATTAACAAAGTTAGTTAAAGAAGGGAAATTTATATTAGGGTTATAAGGGAAATTCTAGAGAAGGTAAAAATTAAGGGGAAGAGAAAGGAGATAATAATTTAAGAGATTAAGAAAGTTAGGGTTTATGAAAGTTAACATATAAATAAGGGTAAAATAGTTATGGAAGATAAAAAAGGACAAGAAAGATAAGGTGAAAATAATTAAAAAGGTAGAGTTCACAAAATTGGTAAATTAGTAAAAACCAAATAAAGGGTCAAGGATTTTTTTTTTTTTTTTTTTGGATTGTCCAACATTTCTAGTGGGCACTCGACCCATCATCAAAGACATAAAAAATATGTATAATTGGAAAAGAGTGTTAAGATTTGTTTATATGGAGGAGGAGATATCAATAAGAAATGAATGGATAGAGAAGTAAAAATAATAAATTAATTGAAAGAGATAATAAAAATAATGAAAAGAACAAGTCAAAATAATGAAAGGGTTAAGATAATAAATCCGTAAAGGTAGTTGTTGAGAGTAAAGAGTAGACTAGGGAAAAATTAATAGAGGTAATCCTGAGATAAAAGATAATGGAGTGGAAACAAATCAAAAAATTAATGAAATAATAAATTAACAAGGTTAGTTAAAGAGGAGGTCATTGAGATTAGGTTTATAAGGGAAATTTTAGAGGAGGTAAAAATTAAGGGAAAGAAAGGGGAGATAATAATTCTAGAGGAGGTAAAAATTAAGAGGAAGAAAGGGGGTAATAACTTAAGAGAACAAGAAAGTTAGGGTTTATGAAAATCAACCTATAAATAGGGGTAAACTAGTTATGAAAGATAAAAATACAAGAAATATAAGATGAAAATAATTAAAAAGATAGAATTTAGAAAATTAGTAAATTAGTAAAAACAGAATAAAAGTTTAAGGAAAAACTTGAGATTAGGAGAGATATACAAGGAGGGTCATAGTGAAAAACTTTTAGAGGAAGAGAAATTTGTAAGAATAATTATTAAAGAAAACCATTAATTAGGAGGGGTGAGAAAAAAGAGAATTCTAACCATGAAATAAACAAATTAAAAAAAAAATAATTCAAAAGGTAAATTCAAAAAATTAATAAATTAATAAATTAGTAAAAACTAAATAAAGGGTTAAGGAAAGTTTGAGATTAAGCAAGATATAGAAGAAAGGTGATAATGAAAAAAAATTCAGAGGAAGATAAATTTATAAAATTAATTATAAAAGAAAATCATTAATTAAGAAGGGTGAGAAAAAATAATTTTTTTTAATAACAATACAGATTCAAAGAAATAAACAAATTAGGTTATCTTGTAAGAATAAGTGAAAAGTGAAAAGGAAGTAGGGAGAGGAGAGGAGAGTGGAGGGGTGGACTTTATATATAAGTATAACCATGCAACAAATCCTGCAATAACTATACAAATCCTGCAACAAATCCTGGAGGGGTGGAATTTATATATAACCATGCAACAAATCCTGCAATAACTATACAAAGAATATGCCCTCTTTACAAATCCCAACGATAGCCCAGATCATAATACCACATGCTCTTTCTCCTGGGCTGCAACCATGGTCGTCTGAGCTATTAATGTGTAGGGACTTACCTTCCGAACTGAGGGAGTTCCAGCTCACGCACTCGTACTGGTTAAGCCTGGGGTTGTAGCCGGTGACCGTAACGGAGAAACCGATCTTACTACACGAGGAATCCTCTAACTGGGCCAAGTGGCCAATGAGTGTGCGCCAAGTAACCACCTTATTGGATTCTAGTCAATCAGGGCTTGACCCTGGCTACCTCTCTTTTTGTGTGCCAAGTGGCCCATTGAAATGACGCCAATTGGCAGCCTCGCTGTATGCCAAGTGGTCACTCTGATGTTGGCCAAGTGGCAGCATGAAGCATGCCAAGTGGCCCTCGGTGTGCCAAGTGGCAGTCTTATATGTGTGCCAAGTGGCTGCTCCCACGTGCGCCAAGTGGCAGCCTCAGAGGTGCGCAAAGTGGCTGCTCCAGATGTGCTCCAAGTGGCCACTCCGATTTGCGCCAAGTGGCAGAAGTGGCAGTCTTATATGTGTGCCGAGTGGCTGCTCCACGTGCGCCAAGTGGCAGAAGTGGCAGTCTTATATGTGCGCCAAGTGGCTGCTCCATGTGCACCAAGTGGCAGCCTCGGACAATGCGCAAAGTGCCTGTTCCGGATGTGCTTCAAGTGGCCACTTCGATTTGTGCCAAGTGGCAGAAGTGGTAATCTTTTATGTGCGCCAAGTGGCTTCTCCACGTGCGCCAAGTGGCAGCCTCAGAGGTGCACAAAGTGGCTGCTCCAGATGTGCTCCAAGTGGCCACTCTGATTTGCGCCAAGTGGCAGCCTTGGATGTGTGCCAATTAATTAAATACCCAATAATATTTGGTTAATCTCTTCCACAGAATCATTTTTAAAGTTGTAATTTATTTTTTAAATATAAATATTATTATCGTGTCTT
>ML782811.1:314986-346737 GCA_009831015.1 Picea engelmannii
GCAGCCTTGGATGTGTGCCAATTAATTAAATACCCAATAATATTTGGTTAATCTCTTCCACAGAATCATTTTTAAAGTTGTAATTTATTTTTTAAATATAAATATTATTATCGTGTCTTCCACTGAAAATTTGTGTAAAGAAGTTTTTCAGACTTGACTTACCTTGAACTGAAACAACCTTATGTTCAAATGCTTTTGTATTTACTTTGCATGTAAGAGGTTAATATGGAAAGAAATTTCTGACCGAATTACTACGTTGGGTAAGCACCGCACACTGGAGGAAGTTTTGGCCATCCTCAAAGGCTTCAAAAAAGAAAAAAGCCCGGGACCTGATGGATGGTCAGTCGAATTTTATCTCCATTTTTTTGATATAACGGGTCAGGAACTTCTGGACGTTGTGGAGGATGCTAGAACCAAAGGCGTGATCAATCCTCAGCTAAACAACACCCTGTTAGTCTTGATACCTAAATATAACCTTAATAGAAGTTTCATTGACTTTCGTCCCATATCTCTCTGCAATCTATGTTATCAAATTATCTCCAAGATCATAACTAATAGACTTCGACCTATTCTGTCCAGGACTCTCTCTGAGGAGCAGCTCGGCTTCCTTAAAGGCAGATAGATCCTTGATGTTGTTGGAGTAACCCAGGAATGTGTCCACAGTATAAAATCGAAGAAAGAACAAGCCATCCTTCTCAAGATGGATCTCAGACAGGCTTTTGACTGCGTCAATTGGAACTTCCTGTACCTAGTTCTTCTCTGGTGTGGCTTTGGCTTAGTTTTTACCAATTGGATATTAGGTTGCATCTCCTTAGCAACTCTAGCTGTCCTGATTAATGGAGAAGCCACAAAAAATTTTCGTTGTGAGAGAGGGCTACGCCAAGGTTTCCCTCTTTCACCTCTCCTCTTTATTTTGATTCTTGAAGGGCTTAGTATCCTACTCAAAACCAGCCAAGCGGAGGGCCACCTTACTGGTGTTAAAATTTTGGGACTGACTCATATCGTACACATACTCTTTGCTGATGATGTACTAATTTTGACCTCAGCCAGCCTTGCAGAATGGACAACTATACACTCGCTCCTATGCACCTTCTGCGTTGCCACTGGACTGGAGATTAACCATAAAAAATTTGTCCTCATAACTCACAATGTACAGGAGCCACTTATCTCGGATGTAAAAGAGCTTTTTGGCTTTGCTACTGCTGAGCTAAAGGAGGGATTTTCTTACCTAGGCTTTATCATCAAATCCTCTAGGTATTCTAGCAGAGATTGGATCTGGCTTGTTGATAAATTTGAAAGAAGAATCCGTTTTTGGTGCAACAAACTGCTCTCATTGGGAGGAAGGCTTATTCTCATCAAAGCTGTTTTAGAAAGTCTCCCGGTCTACTCGATGGCATTGGCACACATCCCAGCCACCGTTCTTATATCCCTCCGTCAACTCATATTTTCCTTTCTTTGGTCTGGCAGCAAGAAATCTTTTGGATATCATCTTTGCAAATGGGAGGTTCTTTCCAAGCCAAAGTCGATGGGCGGTTGGCGCCTCCAGAACCTTCCCTTCTTCGTCAGGGCGCTCTCAGCCAACACTCTCTGGCGAATTTTAATGAAGCCAAGAATCTGGAACAGGGTAATAAAGGCAAAGTACTATCCTGTTTTACCAGTTCATTTATGGATTAGATCGGCATCGGTGAGATCATCCATCGCCTCTCATACCTGGAACCATCTTCTAAATTCTCTGCCCATCATCCTCCATTGGCTCTCTTGGAACCCAGGTAATGGATTTTCAATTGAGATAGGCAGAGACGCCTTGTTGGGATTGGGAGGTCACGCCTTCCTCTCCACGAAACTGCTGATGCATCTACATAAAAAAATCTTTTTTTTTCTTTATCAGATATCATCGACCAGTGATGGTCATTTGGGCAATTCTTGGCTCAACAGCGTGGACTTAAATCTGGATTTGGATCTTGCAATTGAATGGGATGGATACACTCGTCTATTGACCGAAGCCAGCATCTGTTTACAGGACCGCTCTGACACCTTTTTATGGACGGGAGGGGATCGATCCGGTCTCCTTACAGCAAAAAACCTGTACAGTGCTTTAGCAAACAAGTGCTGGAACAACACAGCGGATAGATGGTGTCTTAAAATCTGGAAAGGTGACTGCACACTAAAAATAAAACTTTTCACTTGGCTCATGTTTGAAAACAAGCTTTTGATGTGGCCTAATATACAATCCAGGGGCTGGGTGGGTCCCGGCCGTTGCATCCTTTGCAAATCTCAAAATGAATCCGTTTCCCATGTTTTTAGTAACTGTATTTTCTTCAGAGCGGCGTGGCAGCTCATCACACCTGCACTTTCGCCCGGATCTATTTGGGACGACCCAAACGTCCCCACTTGCTTCCAGAACTGGTTAAAGGTTACCACGAACCCTTCACTGTTGCCTATTTCACTCTGCTGGCAGGTATGGAAGACAAGGAATGAGGCCATTTTCGAAGAAAAATCACCATCAGTGCATAGAGTTGCGAATTACATCATCGCTGAGCTATCCTCCAATAGATTGCAGACTTCATCTACTTCACTCAACATACCTACTTTTACAGTTCCTCTAGATAGAATTGTGGCCTGGTTTGACGGAGCGGCACAGCAAAGAGGCTCTCTTTGTGGGGCTGGAGGGAAACTTGTTCTAAATTCACATACTTGTTTCTGGTGGACACTAAATTGTGGAAATGGTTCCAATATGAAGGCTGAGCTATTAGGAGCGTGGGCGTCTCTTATCTTGGCTAGTCGTCTTCATGTCAATGAGCTTCTACTTCTTGGCGACTCCAAAATTACCATTGATTGGTTGATCGGGCGAGCAGATTTCCAGGTAGCTGACCTTGAATGCTGGAAGGAGAGAACTCGTGCTGCAACTAAACTTGTAAAAAATCTCACCTTCTCTCATATTTACAGAGAACAAAACCTTGAGGCGGACATCCTTTCCAAAAAAGCCTTACACTTGCCTCCGGGTCACATTTTCTATACTAGGTGGGAAGATGGCATTGAAGGACATACTACAATGATAAATCTTTGACCGAGCTTTCTGTTTAGGGATGCTGATCTCCCATGGGACAGACTTTGGTCACAACTGTCATGTATCTCAAAGAACTTGTATGGACTGATAGTCTGTCATGCAATTAAGCCTTCCTTGTTTTACCTTGTATGGTCATTTCTCCGCATATCGTGCCCTGTACAATCTTATACTCTTCTGAATATAAAGCGTATTTTTTTCGTTGAAAAAAAAAAGCACCGTGGTCAGAGTTGGTTTCTTCGGGATTTTTGGGAGTGGAGTTAATGTCGATCGACATTTCGAATCCTTATTTGGATTCATTTCAGGATTAGAAACGTTTCATATCAAATGCTTTTGTAATGGGTTTATAATTTTATTCACTTTTTATTATGGAAAGATGTTAAGAATGAAATAATATAAGTAATTGGATTATCTTAAAGAGTTAATGAAGTATATATAAATAAATTTAAGGGTAACATGAGAGATTGTTATGAATAAAATTATGATATTATTAAGTTGATTATTTTGAGATTTAAATTAAAATATATAATATTAATAAGTTGATATATAAGTAAGCTTTTTGGGGAGCAGCTCAATTGGTAAGTGATTAGTTGTTGATTTCGCCAGCTATAAAAAAAAAAGTTGATATATAAGTATGATTGAGTTTAATGGTTGAGAACATATGTTTTTTCTTTGGATTTGGTGTTGGCTTGGATTTTATGAAATAGTGGTGAGTGTTATGTTTAATATTTTATAAATGTAAAATTCATGTATTTTAAACCATATTTCACATTTTAATGGACCATAAATAATTGCACTCCAAGTGTTTTCTCCTAGGATTTAGAATCTAAGTTAACCTTGTTATGTTTCTAATGATATATTTCATAAATATAAAATTCATGTATTTTAAACAATATTTGTTTTTCAGAAAAATGGAAGTTTTGGTAAGAGAGGTTTTGATACCCTAGGAAATGTGAGATCTTTCACTCTCTACCATAGTGCACAATGAAAAAATTTCTATACAATAAGATGATGCCTCTTCTGAACAAAAGTTTATTCAAGAACATCATGATAGTCTGGTTTGACATAAATGCATGGCAAGGGAAGAGAGATAATCTTGTGCTTCTTGGTAAATGTGAATTCATTTTTACTAGCAGTCATCAATAATCCACCAACTTTTTATTCTCACTTCCTATTCTAAACACTTTGAGAAAGGCAAATTTGAAAAGAAGACATTCTATAGATTTTATGGATTAAAGAAACGTTTAAAAAACACATTACATTAAAAACACATATCAATCATGGATAAATAATTATTAATTGATTAAAATTTAAATGTTACATTTTGATTTAATAAATTTATAAGATTATATAATTAAAACTTCATTGGTTTAAAAAGTGAATAGAAATTCAATGTATATGCATTATATTGAGAAAATAATGTTTTTCATCTAAATAAATTAATTGTTTTTTGAAAAAATAAAAAATAGTAATAATTAATAAATAAAATTTAAGTCATTTTAATTTATTATCTTTTTTATATATATTTCATTGAAAATTTTATAAAAAAAAATTCTTTAAGTGTTTCCTAACATTATTATGTTTGAAAGTAATTTAATATGATTTTTTAATATACATTCTCTACAAAATAAGTAATAAGTAATAATTTAAGAAATAGTTTTGAAACCATTTAGTTTTTTTATATTAACAGTGAATTCAACAAAGAAGCCGATACACTATCAAAGAAAGCATTGATCGAACCAGAAGGATACATCACGAAAGCATTGATCGAACCAGAAGGATACATCATGCTTTACTTATGGACTAATAAGTAATAAGTAATAGTTTAAGAAATAGTTTCGAGACCATCTAGTTTTTTCACATTTACTATGAATTTAACAAAGAAGCCGATACAGTATTAAAGAAAGAAAGCATTGATCAAATCAGAAGGATACATCACGCTTCACTTATGGACTAATAAGTAATAAGTAATAATTTAAGAAATAGTTTTGAGACCATCTAGTTTTTTCACATTTACCGTGAATTCAACAAAGAAGTGGATACATTATTAAAGAAAACATTGATCCATAAGGATACATCATGCTTCACTTATGGATTGAAGGAGTGGAAGAACAACTTCGTCACATCAATATCTATTAACTCTTTTATCATTCCTTGATCCTCAGTTTTGAGTTTTGTTTGAGTGGATTATTGTATATTCCCTCCAAGCCCGAGATTAATGATCATGAATCCCAGGCTTTTTGTCATTTTTCTCAGCTGGAAAAGGATTAGTCTTAGTGGGTGCTCAATTTCATTGAAAAGTATAAGTTTGTAATTAGCAGATTTTTTTGTCATTAATTAGTTTGTTAAGTGTCGATTTATCTTTTCAAGAATATATATATGTATTCTTCGAATGTAAAAATTATAATATAATTGTAAACTTTTCTTAGGAAAAAAAAATAATAGTTTATAAATTAGTTATTCTTTCTTTTCCAAACATAAATTTAAGTAAGTACAGAAATACTCAATAAGTAGTAAGTGATAGTTTCTAAATTAATTATTCTTTCTTTTCTAGACAAAAAATTTTGTAAGTACAAAAATTATTATATATGTTTGGGTAGTTAGATGTTTTTTGTTCCAATGTTAAATGTAAAAGTAAGAAATTACAAAATTATTTATTTTATATTTTTCATTTTATATTAAATTTTGATAAATTGATTTTAGACTCATAAAATAAGATTTGAATTTATTATTATAATAATTAAAATTTAAAATTTGTTGTCATGAAAAATATGTATATCTTTTTTTTCAAGAAATAAAATTTTAATTTGCATTTAGTTATAAAATAAAAATCACATTCTTTAGGCATTGAAAGAACCACTAAACACATGTATTGCATTTAATTTCAGAAATTATATTATTTTGATCAACAAAAATACATTTTTTCTTTCGATTTCAAATCTACAATATTTTTTCAAGTAAATCAAGAAACAAGTTGGAGAAATTTCTATTTTCGGCACACTAGTTCAATGGGAGTAACACTAGTTCAGTGAGAGTTAACTGACTAGTTCTATTTTAGACTTTAAAACTAGTTCATTGGGAGTTAAGTGACTAGTTCTATTTTAGACTTTCTAATCTTAGACCATCACTATTATGCATGCATTCCTAATTATAGGATGTCATTGCCTATATGAGTGAAGATCACTCACTCATTGACAAGATAATAATATGCATTGATTCTCATTCTTCATTGTGTATCTCTCTTCCTTTTCTTGATAAGCTTTGTTTGTGTATGCT
Source organism: Picea engelmannii (assembly GCA_009831015.1). Taxonomy (NCBI): domain Eukaryota; kingdom Viridiplantae; phylum Streptophyta; class Pinopsida; order Pinales; family Pinaceae; genus Picea; species Picea engelmannii. The sequence goes on from ML782811.1 coordinate 321,327, forward strand.
TTAGATAGATCTCATGTGCAGGTGTCCATGAAACAATGACATGGTATCAGAGCTACGCTGCTTGGAGCAAGCCAGACAAGCCAAAGAATAAGGAAAATCGGAGTTTCAAAAAGCTAAATCTATGGTCGTAACTTTCAATAGTTATTTCTCCAAAAGTATTAATGTTTTGAGCAAAAGACCAGTGTAGAAAGTAAATTGACCCATTCTACAAGTGGGTTTTCAACCGTTTAGTGAGATTCCTCACTGTTTTCTCAGAAAGTAAGCCGAAATATAGCCTCTTGAAACTGATACGAATTTGTGGTCGACCTTTCTACAGTGATTGCTCCCAAAATATTAAGTTTTCGAGGAAACAAATTGCATGAGAAGTAAATCGACCCATTCTGCAAGTGGGTTTTCAACCATTTGGCGAGATTCCTCACCGTTTGCTTAGAAAGTAAGCTGGAAGATAGCCTCCTGAAACTTATATGAATCTTCACTTAAAGTGCCCTTTCTGTCGTGATATATTAATTTTTCACTTGCAGATTGAGAGTAAATTTTTAGTGGTTCTTAGAAATAGTGGAAGAGATGGATAGGACAACTATTATAAAGTTAAACTTGATGGTAATCCTCACACCATACAATTATTTTGATTGGAAGCCCAAGGCAGAATTCCAACTCAGAAGGAAATGACTGTATAATTTGACGATGGCGATCGAAACAGAACCTACATCAACGATTGAGAAGATGAGATGGACGAACTGTAAGGATGAGGCCACATGACTACTTATTGAGTTAATCTCCACTGATTTATGGTTTCATGTTGCTGCATGAAAGACTCCAAACAAGATCTGGACCACCCTGGAAGGACTCTTTGGAAAGCAGGATGAGATGCGAGGTCATATGCTTGAGGTAGAGTTTAATACCTTAGACCCTAAAAGTTTTGATAATATACATGATTTCTTTACTAAATTTAAATCTTTGATTTTGAGCTTGGATGAATGTGGTATTGATAAGTCTACACAAGAGAAACAACTTAATCTAACAATCTTGGCCAAGCTAGGAACAGAATACGTTGTATATGTCTCCAATTTCCATTATGGCAGATGTCTTTTTGGAACAAATTGGAAAATGCCTACATTGGCTCGGTTCATTGAGTCTCTTACACAAGAGCATACAAAACTCATACATATGGGCCTCATGAAAGATCCCAAATCACATGCACTCACTAGGCATGATGGAAAAGGGTAATCCAAATAGAACGGGAAGGAGGGATATTCCAAAACCTTTAATGATGCTCCGGGTTCTAAAGACTCTTTAGTTTCCAAGAAGAAGAAGAAGGGAAAGCAATGCACTTACTGCAATAAACAAAATCATGAGGAATCCACACGCATGAAGAAACATATCGATCTTATGGAACAGACACTTCAGCAGAACAACCTTGGAAACTTCATTCTAGAGGGAGTCAAGAAGCAGAAGGAAGAAGATCCCGCTCCTAAGAAAGGTAATCATCATGCTCTGGTTGCAATTAATTTCTCATTTGATTCATGGATTATAGATTCTAGTGCATCCCATCATATGGCAATGAAAGATAATTTTTTCTCTTACTTGAGTCCATGCTCAAGACCCCCTATTCTCATGTGGGATGATACTCCAGTAGCAATAGTAGTAGCAGGAGAAGGGAGAGTGGAACTCCACAATGGAAGTTTTGAGGATGTTCTACATGTTCCAAATCTTTCTATGCATCTGTTGTCAGTTTATCAGATCACTCAGAAAGGTAAAAAGGTTGAATATACATCAGATTCAGTTTCAATAATTGACATGCATGACAATTCCATCATTGTAATTGGTGAGGTGGATCACAAGTCAAGGTTGTATAAATTCATTAAGTTTTTTGATGATGACTCCTCTATTCTACTTACACATGAGGAGAGTACTTTGCATGCACCTCTAGTGCAACATGCATATACTCTTGTTCTTCCATCAGTTTCAGACATCAGAGATGATTCCATACACTCAGATTATGTACATGGAAATAAGAAGGTAGTATAGCCAGATAAGAAGCCAACGTTGAAGCTTCAACATATGCCCAAGAAGGCACAAACCACACTTCAGGCGGCAGGAAACCTTGCAGGGTATCCATTGGATTCGAGGATGAATCGATCTCAGCATGAGGATCCTTGTCATGTACTTTCATCTTAAGAACTTGAGATGCCCATGCATTTCTATATGGTTCAATCTACTGATCCACATAACTACAATAGGTTTGTGGGAAATCCATTATGGAAATCAGCCATGCAGAAGGAGTATGACTCACTCCTACAGAACCAGACTTGGAATCTGGTTTGACTTCCACTAGAAAGGAATATTTTTAGGTGCATATGGGTCCACAGGATCAAGAGGTACAAGGCTCGATAGGTTGCCAAAGGATTTCATCAGATCCATAAATATTTCTACATCTTCACGAAGACTTTCAGTGAGCTGAAGTTTCTGACTTTGTGGGATCGTCTTGGAGTGAAGAACAGAATTGCCTAGAAGCTACCATTTTCTTCTTTTGATACAATATCTTTTGAGGGGGGCTTTTGTTCCCACGTGGTTTTCCCTCCTTCCTTGTTTTTATTCATTGTTCATTAGTTGCATTGTACATGAGTATATAAAATGGCCTAGTAGGCAGGACTCATTTTTTACTCCATAGTGATGTTTAGGAGGGTGTTGGAGAAATTTCTATTTTCGGCACACTAGTTCAGTGGGAGTTAACTGACTAGTTTTATTTTAGACTTTAACACTAGTTCAGTGGGAGTTAACTGACTAGTTCTATTTTAAAATTTCTAATCTCAAACCATCACTATTATGCATGCATTCCTAATTATAGGATGTCATTGGCTATATGAGTGAAGATCACTCACTCATTGACAATATAATAATATGCATTGATTCTCATTCTTCATTGTGTATCTCTCTTCCTTTTCTTAATAAGCTTTGTTTGTGTATGCTTTACCTAGATCTCCTGTGCAGGTTTCCATGAAACACTGACAGAGTCACTAATCCACTAACATAGTCTAGGACTATACATTTATTATCATTCTTTTGGAACTTTTGTCCTATAAGTGAGACATATCAAAGAAACAATGGAATCTATCAGTTTTTCAAGAGTGGGGTAGTCCATAGGGAAAATCAATACCTATGATCCAATCTCAGGTTGACCTATTTCCAATTTTCTTTTTCACAATTTAGAAAAAAGTAATTTAGGTGCAAGTAGGAGTAAATATTTTATCAAAATAGTCTAAAACTTTGCATGAATCTTGATTCCTTTGAAAGTTATGCATGTCTATTAAATTTATTCCAAAGTACATATCCTAAGTGTGCGCACACACACAGACACACATATATATACAGAACATAAAGTCTCTTATGGTTCTTAGAGAGCCTTTGCAAGAATCCATGGGCTAGTATTCTTTATGATTTGTATTATTATTTTCATGTAGTCTTGAATTTTATTAGGATGATTATTCATAGTGTTATATTCAATACTTGGGATTAACTAGCATAAATCATTAGTAACTTAGAATTTTTAATAGTTGTGTACTTTCACTACACATTTCCTGAGAAGGTGTAAGTGGATATAACTAATTGGTATGTTGAATCACTAATAAGCTATAGGTAGTTAAGTTAATTGAAAAGTTAAGTTAATTATTTTTTACTATCCGTTCTTCTTTTTCCACCATAAAAAGTATAGGATATTTTAAATATAATACAAGTTCTGGGCAATCATCATGACAATCTAATTGTTGGTGAAATCACAATTTTCCATTGTTTAAATTGCAGTTTTACATGCATAGATGGATCCATCACCGTGAAAAACCCCTATTCCACAAAAATATTAACATAAATACATTGAATGTTACATAAGTCCCTCTATTAAATGATAGATTCTCAATATTATACTACAAATTTAGGTTAACCATATTAACCAAATAATAGGATTTATCCACATTGTTGAATTGTTAAACCATTTAACTAATTATAGGGAGATTTTTAACATAATATTACCTATTTAGCAGAGGAAAAATCTCTAATACACATAACTCTTATCATATTTTTGTCTCAATAGAGTGGTTACAGACAAAGGGTTGTCACCATTAAAGAACGGGGATATAGGAAGAGAGAAAATAAGACAATCACAATGCATGGAATGCCAAAGATGTTAGAAAAACATGATAGCGAAGCAATAAAATAAAAATAAATGCAGAAATAAAACAAAAAATATACACAATACAATAGAGACACAAACATACGTCATTCTCCTAGTGTGGGCTATTCCCACCAGAGAAATTGTCAGGTCGTTCCTTTTTATTATCCTACAAATGAAGGGATACAACCTACAACACACCCACTGTAACTTCCTCTTATATCTCTCACAATATCCTCTCTTAGAATAGAATATTCACAATGATGCATAGCCATATTACATTTCCCTCATAAAATATGGTTGTCTTCTATGGAAAAAAACCCTAACATAACTTCTACCTCCATATCTGCGACCTTATAACAAACTATCAAGATATACTATGAAATTACAATATACATTTACAAGTAAAATTTTCCTTCCGGGGCTTCGCCCCCAAACCCCTTCTTTCCTGGGACCCTAAAGGGGGGGAAATCCCCCACTGCAACCCCCCATGCGTGGATGGGTGTACAATATTATGAGCTGTATAGTATTCATGGGGTATAAACACGGTTGAAAACAAAGACCTATGAAATAGGAAGATAACCAAGCTCCACAACCAACAATCTCCCACTTGGAGACTGATCACAACAACTCCACTGTTGTTGTACCTACTAGACTATACTCCACCTTTGACCTAGAAAATTTCTCATCTTCACCTTCATGCTTGAAGAAAAACTGAAACTGAGCAGGAACTTAGTTTCTCTCTAGTTACTCCCTTTGCTAACATGTCTTCAGGATTCTGGCTAGTGTGTATCTTTTCCAACTTCAAATGCCCATCTTCCAAGACATATCGTATGAAATGGAACCTGAGATGTATATGCTTAGTCTTCGAATGGAAGGCTGAATTATTTGCAAAATGAATGGCACTCTTTATATCACTCATTCTATTCTCTTGATTCTTTCCCAATTCCTCCATAAACCTCTCTAACCAAATCATTTCTTTACTAGCCTCTGTAGCAACAACATACTCTGCCTTTGTTGTTGAAAGTGTTAAATCCTTTTTCACTTTTGAAATCCAACTTATTGTTTTTCCACCTATAGTAAAAACATATCGGTCGTGCTCCTCCTTCTATATTTATGATCCAGATGGATATTGGTGACCACCCACCTATTCCAACTGGCTCCTCTTAACAACTTTTAGTTCAACACATTCTTCTTTACTTCTTTGTGATTGTGGGTACTACACTTTCGGGGTTGTCTGAATCCCTATAGATATTCCATGAAGAGACTGGTGGCTTCCCACCTAATCCAATTGAATTATTTTGGAATTTTTCATGTCATCACATCTTTTTGTACTTCTAGGGCCGTTTTGGGGCCCTAAATAATGTTTTTTTGTCTTTCCATAGTCAAATTGTAGATGGTGTTAGAGTTTGCGAAAATAATCTGTAGTTCTCGAAAATACCTTGCCAATGGGCTATCACGCACCTAAAATGAAGGTCATATGCAAACGTTACGACACTGAGAAGTTGAGGTACCAACTTACCCAACGAGGCCCACATAACTTTTGGTGTTTCACCTCCTAGGGTTAGGTTTTTGGATGTCTAGGGTTTTGGCACTCGTGAGTAATGTTAAAAAGGACTCTGGATCCTCATTGCAATTATTATTCTCAAATAGATGCACGTAGCAGCCATATGTCTTCTCAAAGATAGCTACCACCATTCGTGCAAGTTGTTTTCAGTTCTGCAGTTTTACAGTTTCAACCTATTTCATTTATTCAATAGAAGTTATTGTTCACTCGATATATGTTGTTGTTCTCTGTATCTCTATGTTATTATATTCAGTCATTCAGTCAGTTCGTTCTGCTCACAAAATTTCTAGATCAGTGGTATCAAAGCGTTCTACTCTTCATTTATTTTTCTTCATGCATGTCCCCAACAAGATCTGGGTACACGAAGCTGGGACTCGAACCAATTGAACCTTTGCAAGATCATTCGCATCGAGCCCGAAAACAAACCATGGGGGATGAAAATAAATATGATGGAGAAGGAGATCCTTTTAAAATGTTTCTCAAGGAATCCCTTGCATGACAAAGGAACAAAATGATGGAAAACTTTGCACAAATCCTTCGGCGACTGCCCGCAGGAGAAGCATCTTCATCAAGAGGCCATGAAACCCCCTCAAAGGTACATGCAAATTTTGATATTCCATTATTTGAAGGAATGATAGATGAGGATGTTGTAGATAAATGGTTTAATTTGCTCGAAGGGTGTTTTTCGGTCCACAATTTTTCCGATAGGGAAAAGATTAATTTTGCAGTCCTCAAGGCCGCCCCCCATGTTAAGGACTAGTGGGATACTTACTCTGAGAAAATGGCCATAGAGGAATCTACAATATTTGCGGTCGCCCCCACATGGGATTCCTTCAAGGATTCCATTAAAGAACAATACTACCATGTTGGAAGCTATGAGGACCAGTACACAAGATGGACCACCCTGCGTCAGGAAAGGGACTAGACAAGACTAGATTTCACCAATATTTTCCATACCCCATGCACCAAATTAGGTATCAAAGACTCTGAGAGACATCTATTTCTCAAATACTACATTTTTTTCATAGATACATTCAAACAGAAATGGATTTTCTGGACATTGCATCACTTGGTACGACTTATAGATATGCTGTCAAGATCAAGAAAAAATTTAAGCAGAAGAGGCAAGATTTTGGATCTGCAAACTCCTCACAGTCGAAGCAGGGAAAAGGTGGCCCCAACCCACACAATAAGGGAAAAATCATAGATGACCACTCTCAGGACAACCGGTCCAAGCCAAAAGATAAGAAGGGTAATGAGAAGTCAAAGAAGGACATGGAAAAATGGTGTGAATACCATAAAATCCCTTTGCACAACACCAAAGAATGTCTCTCCAAGAAGTCACTCATGGCCGAGTTGAAATATTTTGATTCATAGGCCAATTATGACTATGAATAAAATCTAGAAGGAGGGAAGTAGATTATCGATGTTGAAACCAGTGCCACTATCGCTACCACCAAAGTCCATCCAAGTGAACTAGAAGAACTAGAGGAAGGGAACGACTTTTTCACTCACAGATGTGGGTAAAGGGGGTTGCACTTCATTTCATTGTTGATAGTGGCAGTCAAAAGAACCTGATCTTAGTAGAGTTCGTCAAGCAGTTGGACCTACCGATGACACTGCATTCGCAAGCCTACAACATCAGTTGGCTTCACCAAGAAAGATACCTTTGTGTCATCCAACAATGTCATCTTCCCTATGACATCAAGCCTTTCAAAGACGAGGTATTGTGTGATATCTCTCCCCTTGAAGTTTGTGATGTTATTTGAGAACAACCATATTTGTGGAAGCGAAATGTTGTGTATGATTCTAGACCCCGTAACGCTATTATTACTTTTGGTATACAATTGTATAGTATACCAGAGGTAGCACTGCCTATCGTTATTTATTTAATCTCTGCTAAGAAATGCAGTAAGGTCATTTAACATTCCAGGAAGGTGATCTTCTTTGTGATACGGGGTCACAATAAGCAGAATTTCATCGGCACATCTATTGCCTTTAAATATAGCCTCTCTTTGTAGCAGAATAAAGTGGATGGGATCGTGGAAGAGTATAGAGACATCTTCTCCTCACCCACTAGGGAAACAAAGCACTGCCAAGTCAAGAAACCAATTGATCTAACCCCATAGTGCACCTATGCCTAAGGGACCAGTCTATCATCGATGGCTGATGGAAAATGAAAAAATCAAGTGTCAAATCCAAGAGTTGCTTCAAAAGGGGCACATCAGACCCAAATCCTCCCCTTGCGGAAGGCCGATTGTACTGGTGCAGAAGAAAGATGGGACCTCGCAGCTCTACATTGATTATAGATAATTAAACAAAATCACAGTCAGGAACTAGTACCTAATTCCCATAATTGATGATCTTCTTGAACAACTCAAGGGGGAAAAGTTCTTCAGTAAGATTGACCTAAAGTCTAGCTACCCATAGGATCCCATCAAACCAACGGATGTATGGAAGAAAAATTTTAAATCTAAAGAAGGTCTCTTTGAATGGCTAGTCGTTCCCTTTGGTTGAACAAATGCACCATCCACTTTGATGAGGTTGATGGATGATGTATTGAGACCCTTCACAAACTCTTTTGTGGTGGTATATTTGGATGACATATTCATATTTAGAAAAACTTGGGAGGAGCACATGCAACATATTCAACAGGTTTTGAGCACTCTACGACAGCACAAGCTATATGCCAACCTGGAAAAATGCTCCTTTGGCATGAAAAGGGTCCAATACATGGGATAAATTGTTGATGAGCATGGGGTACATGTTGATCCAACTAAGATCCAAGTCATTTGTGATTGGCCAACCCCGACCACACTAATCGAGCTTCAGAGTTTCTTCGGACTGGCCAACTTATACCAATGGTTCGTGTTGGGATTCTCCCATATTGCATGGGCCCTCAACCAAGTGACCAAGGGTGGTGGTAGGGAAAATTTCACGTAGGGGAAGGAACAAAAATGCACATTTGATGATCTGAATCTTCTCTTGTTCTCAGCTCCAGTACTGTCCTTACTCGATCTCCAAAAACCATTCGAGATTGAGACGTATCCATCCGACTATGTTGTAGGGGTAGTTATCACTCAACATGATCATCTGGTATCATACCATAGTGAGACACTCTCAGATATTGTCCAAAAATACACCACCTATGACAAGGAAATGTATTCCATTGTGCAAGCCTGGCGTCATTGGAAACATTACATTCTAGGAAAGGAGACAATCATCCACACTGATCACAAGCCTTTGTAGTTCATACAGACATAGGGGAAGCTGCAAAATGAATGCCATCAGAAGTGGTACACCTACATACAACAGTTCCATCTCAACATAAAGTATAATATAGGGAGTACAAATCATGTTGTTGATTGCCTTAGTCGACCTCCCATGGCTGTACTCACCACCATGCTCCATTCTTGTGGACATGAGGCCTCTGAGTGGCCCCAACTTTATCAACAAGATCCAGACTTCGCAACCACCTATCAACTCTTGGGTACAGGCGTGAAAGTCATCGATTTTCACATTCAGAATGATCTGTTATGCCATTTGTGCCACCTATGTGCTCCTACAAGCGAGCGTGCAAAGATTTTTTGGGAGGCTCAATATAGTTGAATGGCCTAAAATTTAAGCATGGATAAAATTGTGGTCGTTCTATAGAAAAAAAATTATTGGTCAAAACTTTGAGAGGACGTCAACAAGTACATCATATCTTGCATTGCCTGTGCCATTTCCAAGATAACCATCAAGAGGAAAGGATTATACACCCCTCTTCCTACTCCCAAGAGGCCTTAGGAATCCATCTCGATGGATTACATGTATGGCCTTCCACCCACAAAGCAAGTCAATGATTGTGTATTTGTGGTAGTTGATCGATTTTCGAAGATGGCCATCCTCACATCTTGTAATAAGAGCATCACAATGACAAATACTTCCAAGCTCTTCTTCGAATGCGTGTGGGTCCATTTTGGGATATCACAGACCATCATCTCTGATCGGGACAACATGTTCCTCAACACATTTTGGTCGATTATTTGGTCACTGTTGGACACCAAGCTCACCAAATCCACTACTTTTCACCCCCAAACCGACGAACAAATAGAATTCATCAATCAAATGATTGTGCAGATCCTGTGCATGTACAACTCTAAGAATCTGCATACATGGAATGAGAGTCTTCCCTATGTTCATCACATCTATAATAGGGATCTGCATAGCTCCATCAGCCATAGCCCATTTTAGGTGGTGTTGAGATTCCAACTCTTGGGTCCGATTGATGTTTCACTACCTCTTGCAACCACACAGAAAAAATCTTCCCATGTTCAGTCTGAGGCCAACAAAGCCACAAAATTCATTGAGAATATTCACCACATTTTCCAATAGGTCCATGAGATTTTGCATAAAATCAATGCTAAGTACAAGCAGTGCCATGATCAACATAGGATACCGCACCAGTTTCAGGTGGGAGACAATGTCTAGTTACATTTGCAAAAATAGATCTTTATAGGGCCCCATCAGAAGCTCCACCCACCGCGCTATGGGCCTTACACTATCACCAAGGTTGTGGGTAGCAATGATTTTGAGCTCAACACTCCACCCTTCCTTGGATTTCACCAAGTGTTTGATGTGGACCTCCTTCTACCATATTTTCCAACAAAATTGGACACATCAGAGATCGCAAAAAAACTGACACCAACAAAGATCAACATTGATTGCATGGAACAAGCATCAACTGATCAAATATTTGAAACACAGGTCAAGGGCACTCGCCAACAGAGGATCCAACTTTATCAGGTTGTCAAGGCAAGGAAACTCCTACACCAATAAAAGTGGCTCAACCGGGGCCAAATTCAACAGAATTTCCCTAACGTGATGAGGGAACTCAATGCAATGGATAACATTTCTTCCTAAGGGGGGAAGGATAATCTAGGTGGATATTGGTGGCCACCCACCTATTCCAACTGGCTCCTCTTGACAATTTTTATTTCAACACGTTCTTCTAAACTTATTTATAATTGTGGGTTGTACACTTATGGGGTTGTCTAAATCCCTACACATGCTGCCCACCTAATCCAATTGGCTTATTTTGGAAGTTTTCATGTTAGCACATCTTTTGTACTTCTAGGGCCATTTTGAGGCCCTAAACAATGGTTGTTTGGCTTGCCATAGTCAAAATGTAGATGAAGTTGGATTTTGACAACATAATGTGTATTTCTTGAAAATACCTTTCCAACGGGCTATCATACACCTAAAACAGAGGTCGTATGCAAAAGTTACAACCACGGAAAGTTGAGGTACCAACTTACCCAACGGGGCCCATATAACTTTTGGCGTTTCACCTCCTAGGGTTAGGTTTGTCGATGTCTAGGGTTTTGGCATTCATGTGTAATGTTGAAAAGGCCTCTAGAGCCTTATTGTAATCATTCTTCTTAGACGTATGTGTGTAGCAGCCACATCTCTTCTCTGAAATAACTACCACCATTTGAGCAAGTTGTTTTCAGTTCTATAGTTTTACAGTTTCATCCTATTTCATTTATTAAATAAAATTTATTGTTCACTGGATATATTTTATTTTTCTTTAAATCTCTGTGTTATTGTATTCATTATGTTAGTCAGTTCATTCCACTCATAAATCTAGATCACTTTATCACTTGCCATATCTTAATCAATGTATCCTTGTAGAACAATGTCTAAAACTCCAAAACATAATGCATGAGTAACAATACCTTTCAAATACCTAAGAATCCACTCTACTACCTCCCAATTTTATTTACATGGATTGTTCATATACCTACTCACAACTCCCACTGCATGTGAAATATGTGTTCTTCTGCAAACCATCACATACATCAAGCTGCCAAAAAATGATGAACAAGGGACCCTGGACATGTATTCTATCTCTTCCTATGTCTTGGGACACATTTATTTGTTTAATTTGAAATGGCTATCCAAAGGTGTACTAATTGGTTTTCATTTTGCATTCTAAACCTCTCCAACACCTTCTCTATGTACTCACCATGAGACAATGCCAAATTGCAGTTTTTCCTATCTCTTGTTATTCTCATACCAAGGATTTTCTTTGCAACACCCAAATCCTTCATCGCAAATGAATTAGCTAATTTATTCTTGAGCACATTTATATCCTACATATTAGACCCTACATCAAGCATGTCATGTACATACAATATCAAGAAAACATAACTTCCATTTTCTAGATTTTTAAAATAAACACAGTGATTAGAATGACATCTACTATAGCCTTGTTCTGTCATGAACCTATCAAACCTCAAATACCATTGCCTTGGATCTTTCTTTAGGCCATACAAGCTCTTCTTCAACCTGCATACCAAATTTTCCTTCCCTTTGGCCCGATACCCCTGTGGCTGCTGCATATAAATTTCTTCATCCAAATCTCCATGGAGAAAAGTTGTTTTTACATCTAATTGTTCAACATGTAAATATTCTACTACCACAAGACTTAAAGTAGTCCTAATTGAAAGCTATCTATGGTTCAATCAAGAAATAAGTTCCCTAACCATCCAGCTTCATGCAAGAATCCCATCCAGCTGCCTGGCATTTTAACAACAGGAGAAAATATTTCATCAAAATATATACCTTTCTTTTGTGCAAACCCCTTTACAACAAGTCTAGCCTTGTACTGATTTTTTCCTCCATTTTCTTCCTTCAACTTCCAGACCCATTTATTGTTCAATGCTCTATTTCATACTGGAAACTGAACAAAATACCAAGTTTGGTTATTACTAGGGAATCCATTTCCTCTTTCATGCCTTTCTCCCACTTCTTTTTAGTGTCTATATGCATTTCCTCTTCATAACATTCTGGTTCACTAGAATCAATCAATAATAAATAATTCAATGAAGGAGAGTATCATTCAGGGGGTCTACTTAACTTGGTAGATCTTCTAACAACACTTTTAGGAGTTTGAGGTACTTGTTTCTCCTATTGTTGTACATTTTGATTTTCTGGCACCTTTGGAATTTATTTTTCAGTGATCTCATCAAGCACTATGTATTCTGGTTTTTCTTTTTCCTATTTCTTTCCGCGCAACTGATATTTGTACATGACCTTCTCATTGAATATGAAATCTCTACTCCTAATGATTTTGTAATTTTCATAATCCCATAAGAGATAACCAAAATCAATAACATCATATCCAATAAAGGTACACTTCTTGGATTTTTCCTCAAGCTTTGTTCTATTTTCTTTATCAATATGAACAAATGCTTCACAATAGAAAGTCTTCAAAAAATAATAGTTTACGTTTTTACCTTTCTATGCCTCCTCTGGAATTCCACCATCCAAAGAGATTGAAGGAACTCTTTTTATTAATTAAACAATAATATCTACAACATCTTCCTAGAACTATAAGGGAAAACCAACATGCAATCTCATACTCCTTTCACTCTTAATGATTGTCATGCTCATCCTTTCTAACACACCATTTTCTTGTGGTGTTCCTAGAACTGGCTTCACTCTACAAATTCCATGGTATGAACAATAATCATCAAACTCCTTGTTGCAATATTCACCTCCATTGTATGATCTGAGACACTTCATCCTTTTTCCTTTCTCATTCTTAACCAAATCTTTCCATTTCTTAAAAGTATAAAAAACATCATATTTTTTTCGAATGCAATAAAACCAAGTTTTTCTAGTTGCATCATCAATAAAAGTGACATAATAATGAGAGCCACCAAGAGATGATACATGATCTGGTCCCCATACATCTGTATGCACAAGCTCTAACCTTTCACTTTTCTTTTCTTTTCCAACTATGAGAAATTTGATTCTCTTATGTTTTTCGTAAACACAATGCTTCACATAAATTCAAATCAATTTGTTTAATATCTGGAAACAAATTTATTTTGTGAAGTATCGACATCCCCTTCTCACTCATGTGTCCAAGCCTATGATGCCACAATTTTGTTTCCACTCCTGTAGAAGCTAAAGAGATAGAAGAGTTAGTATTACCAGTACATAAACACAACGTACCTTCCTTCTCTCCTTTTTCTATCACTAGTGATCCTTTGGTGACCTTCCACACCTTATCTATAAATATGGATATACAACCTTTAATTTCCAACTGCACTATTGAAATTATATTTTTCCTTATATCTAGAACATGTCTTACCTCTTTCAACAACCACTGGTTTCCATTCCTTTTGTTTATTTTTACCTTTCCCTTACAAACAATTTTGCATGGTGCATCATCATCCAAATGAACTTATCCAAAATCACCTTGAACATAATATAGAAAATGTTTCCTATGTGGTGTGGCATGAAATGAAAACTCTGAATCTACTACCCAAGGATCATAAATATTATCTATAGAAAGAATCAAAGCATCTTGTAACACATCACTTGTTACATTTCCTTCATGATCTTTCTCCTGCTATCCATTTCTTTGTTTCTTTAGAGCTCTGTAGTCATTCTTCATATGTCCTTTCTTCCCACAATTCCAACACTCTATCTTTCCCATTCTAGATTTGTATCTTCCCTTCCTAGAATTCTTTTGGTTCCCTGATCCCTTTCCTCTATCCTTTTGTATTCCCATATTCTCTATCTTTAACACATTACCTAATGTCTCACCTGTTATTTTCTGTCACATTTCCTCGCTAAGGATAACACCAACAACATCATCAAATTTTAAAGTGTTTGTACCAGAGACAAATTTACTTACAACCATGACCAAGTTGTTCCAACTTTCTGGCAATGATCACAAGATTAGAATATCCCTGACCTCATGATCAAAGTCCAATTTTACAAAACTTAGCTGATTAGTAACTGTATTAAATTCATTTAAATGATTTGCAATAGACCCACCTTCTGACATCTTCATATTAAATAATCTCTTCATTAGAGATGCTTAATTTATGATATGGTATATATCTGCATATTGTTGATGATATGGTATACGGTACATGTTGCACGTGGTTGATGCTCTAGTTCATGATTCACTATTCTTTATTTATGTATCTTTGCTTCATGATTGATGCATGATATAATATGTATGCTGGTATACAGTTGATGCATGGTATGGTACATGTGTTAGTTGGTTGATGAACATATACAGGTTAATGAAACAATGATAGTGATAGAGTGACAGAGACATAGTGACAGAGATAGAGACAAAGTGACAGAGATAGTGGCAATGACAGTGGCATAGTTTGCGATAGAACTAGTTTGTCTACACTTATACTTCAGGGCAGTTGGGTGGGGAAAGGATAGGTGGTTGTAGCCACCTTCTGGTTGGAGTCATAGAACTTAGGGGGTTGTAACCTCCTTCTGGTTGGAGCTAGAGAATTCAGAGATTTGTATCTTCCTTCAGGTTGGAGCTTGAGAAAATGGGGTTGGATCCTCCTTCCAACTGTATATGGAGAATCAAGAAGTTGGTGCTTCCAATGAATGTATTATTTTGATATATAAGAAAAAAATTATGTGGTTTTCTCCCATTTAGGTTTCCATATAAATTTTGGTGTATTGTGTATATATTGTGATGTGATTTTATTTATGATTATATTTTTGATGATATATTGAATGCTAATGATAATATACTAAATACTATTGAAGAATATAATGTGGTTAAAAGTACTATAGTTGCTCATCACTGATTCACCCCCCCCGCTTATGAGTAATCCAACAATTGGTATCAGAGCAGGTCCTTCAAGAACCAATTTAACCACTGGAAGGAGATCATGGATCATGAAAGGATTGGGGTACCATAGTTTGATGGTGAGAACTATGCTTTCTGGAGCAAAATAATGAAAAATTATATAGAAGAACAAGGATTTGATGTTTGGTGATCAATAGTAGATGGATACAAAGCACTCGCCACTCCCCCGATAGATAGAGATGTAAAGAAGCTCGAATAAAATGATTCAAGGGATAGAAACGCTATCGAGAATAGTGTGACTCAAGAAATACATACCAAGATTATGCATTGTGATTCTGCAAAGGAGGTGTGGGATAAATTGAACACTATCTGTGAAGGAGATAGGAAATTTAAGGAAGCTAAACTTTATGTTTTCAGAGCCAAGTTTGAACAATTGAAGATTAACGAATATGAAAAAATAGAAGCCTACTTTCTACGAGTCAAGGAAATAGTAAACAATATCAAAGGCCTGGGAGACGAGATAAAGGAACAAGTTGTTGTAAAAAAGGCATCAAGATCTCTAACAATGAGATTTGATCCAAAACTTCTATCTCTAGAAGAAAGAGTGGACCTAGCTACAATGACCATGGATGAATTACTCAAGATACTCATAGCTTAGGAGATGAGGATAGAGCAAGACAATCCAGTCATGAAGGAACAATCATTCGAGGAATCCAACAAGACAATGAAGAAAGATAAAAAAAAATCCAAAGTCATATTGTAGCTACAACCATGGTTTAGAGGAAGATGAAGAGGTGGCTAACTTTGTTAGAAGGATGAAAAAGGGAATTGGAAAATACAAAGGTAAGCTTCCATTGATTTGTTTTAATTGTGATGGTGTTGGTAATTTTGCTAATAAATGTCCTTATAAGAAAAATAAAATAAATGAAAAATAAGATGACACTAAAAGGAAAAAGCGAATTCAAAAGGGTAGAAGAAACAAAAAAAAAAGTTTTTAAGAAAATCCTTTACACCGAGGAAGACAGATCCCCATCAGACGAAGATAAAGTCAACGACAATGATATAGAAAGGGTACTATTCATGGCAGTAGAAGACTTCGATGAAGAAGGCTCCAAAGAATAATATGAAGAGTCATAAGTTGATTACAGAGAAGAATTGTTGAGTGTCGTAGAAGTTATTAAAAGGGAGAAGAAGAAAAACAAGTCACTCCAGGAAGAATTAATGTAGAACTCCAAAGAAGTCAAGCAAACTATCACGAAGATAAAACTCCAGGAAGAAGAAGAAAAGATAATTAAAGAAGCACTCAGAGGGAATTTAGAATAAAGAGACATGACCATTGAAGGCTTGGAATCTAATATATTCACTCTAAGAAAAGATCTTCAAAAAAAGGACATGCAGCAAAACAACACCAAGATATTGGATAATATCATTAACAGTCAAAGACCTTACTATGATAGATCTAGGTTGGGATACAATTAGACACATATAGGGAAAGGTTCAAGCTCCAAAATGATAGAGAAATAAATAGAACCAAGAAGCTATGAAGAATCCATTAGAGGTCCCTCGAAATAAGAAGACATGAAGACTCGAGTGGAAGATTACATAGACACTACACCACCTAGAATATTCATAAGTTAGTATCAACAACATCCAACTATAGAAATAACTCAAGGAAAAGAAGGATTCATAAGAGTATCACCATTTAGAATATATTCTACTCCGAGGTATCAAACTATTTTTCTTGGTTCATGTTATTCATGTTATAATTTTGGGCACAAAGTTGTGAATTGTAGAGCCAATACCAAAAACAGAAGCAACGATGAGGGCTATACAAAGAACAATTATCCAAGAAGATCTCATGAAAGGAAAAATATAAGTTACAATAGATTTGGATCATTAAGTGATGAGGTAGAATGCTACAAGTGAAATAACTTTAGACATATAACTAGAAATTGCAAACTCATTGTGCCTCCAAGGGAACCAAAGTAGATGATCAAGAGTCATAGACATGAACCACAAAGGATATGGATACGAAAGCAATATTAATTCAATATTTAAGAATTCAATCTTTCTCTACAAACTCAACATAAGAACCTTGGATGGTATGTTGACAATGGATGCTCAAAGAATATGACAGGTGATAATGACATGTTTCTGACATTGAAAAATGAAAGAGATGGATCAGTTTCATTTGGGAATGAAAACTCAACCATGATTATTGGAAAGAGCACAAAAAAGATCGGAAGTAAGGATTCCATGGAAAGAAATGTTTTACTGGTCAAAGTCATGAAATATAATCTACTAAGTGTAAGCCAAATGTGTGATCAAGGACACATACTTGTGTTTGACTCAAAGAAGTGCGAGATAAGGAAAACAAAATCAGACTATAAGAACTCCAAGCAAAATATATGTTCTAAATTGAATAGGGAAGGAAAGATATCACTTAGGAAATGATGATGAGAGTTGGCTCTGGCACAAAAGAATGGGTTACACAATTTTTTGTTAATCTTGTCAAAGTCAGCAAAAAGGAAGCATTAAGAGAAATTCCCAAGATCTAGAAGCCAACAAACATTATATGCAATCATTTTCTACAGGGAAAACAGAGCAAGACAAAGTTCAATTCAAAGGAGTATTCCACAAAAAAACCATTGGAGATTGTATATACTGATCTATTTGGATCAACAAGAATGAAGGGATTGAAAGGTGAACAATATTTCATGCCATTGGTTGATGATTACACAAGAATGATTGAAATTTTCCTTATAAATAAGAAATCAAAGGATTTTGAAAAATTCAAGACATATAAAGAGATGGTTGAAACTGAGACAGAGTTGAAAATCAAGTGTTTGAGATGAGACAATGGAGAATAATTTACATCAAAGGAATTTATGGAATTTTGCAGTGAGCATGGGATAAAGAGGAAATTCTTAGTAGGTAGGACACCTCAGTAAAATGGAGTTGTCGAAAGGAAGAAAATAATAGTATAGGAAATGGTCAGAACCATGTTAATGGACTCCAAGTTAACAAATGTATTTTGGGTACAAGAATTGCATACACAAGTTCACATTCAGAACAGAGGGATGCTCAGAAATAGTAGTGATAAGACTCGATACGAACTATGGAAAGGAAGACTAGCAAATGTGAAGCACTTCACAATATTCAAAAGAAAATGCTGCATCAAAAGAGCTATTGGAAAATTTGATTCTCGAGTTTACAAAGGCATACTAGTTGGGTTCTCAAGGAAAATGGAATCATACAAATGCTTCAATCTAAGGCTCAATAGAATAGTAGAAAGCATCAATTTGACGATTGAGGAGAAATATGGACAAAACATAAAATAATGTAGAAAATATTTAGTGGAACAAGATCACGAAGAATATTTGAAAGTGGAAGAAGTAGATGAGGAATCAGATAACGAAGAAAAACAACCAGAAGAAGAGGAAGAACAACAGGATATTCAAGTACCTCCAAAGACACCCAATATATGAGTGAATAAAAATCATCCATTAGAATAGATTATTGGGAATAAAGATGCAGGAGTTGAAACTAGAAGAAGAATTCACTCACCATAACAACAAAAAAAAACACTACTATCTACTATTGATCCAAGCATTTTTGAAGAAGCCAACAAAGATGAACACTATGTCAAAGCCATGGATGAAGAGTTAGATTAGATAGAAAATGATGACACATGGGAACTGTTTTCAAGGCCAAAGAACAAGAATGTCATTGGTACAAAGTGGGTCTTCAGGAACAAATTGAACGAGGATGGACAGGTGACCAGGAACAAAGAAAGACTGGTATGCAAAGGATACTCTCAAGTTGAAGGTATATATTTTGAAGAGACATTTACCCCAGTTTCTAGGATGGAAGCAATTAGAATGATACTAGCCTATGCATGCTCCAATAATATTAAAGTGTATCGGATGGGCGTGAAATCAACATTCCTAAACGAAGATCTAGAGGAAGAAGTCTACATTGAGCAACCAAAAGGATTTCAATTGTCAGAGAAGGAAAAATGTGTTTGTAGGTTGAAGAAGGATTTATATGGTATCAAACAATCCCCCAAAGCATTGTATTCGAAACTAGAAAAATACTTACAACAACAAGGGTTTAGGAAAGGAAATGCAGACAACAATATCTACATAAAGGTGGATCGAGACAATATATTGATTATTGAAGTCTATGTAGATGAAATTATCTTCACAAGTGACGATGATAGGATGAGTCATAATTTTTCCAAAGCCATGCAACATGACTTTGAGATGTCTTTGATTTGTGATTTAACCTTCTTTTTGGGACTCCAGATATGTCAGAGAGATAAAGGTATATTATCTCTTAGACCAAGTATATCAGATAAATGTTGAAGAAGTTTGAAATGACAGATTGCAAACCATTCAGTGCTTCTCTGCAGATGAGTTGTAAGTAAAGTAAGGATGATGATTCTAAGGATGTAGATCAGAGACAATATAGATCAATGATTGGCAATTTAGTCTATGTGACAACTTCTAGATCATATGTGATGCAGGCAATTGGAAAGGTTGTAAGGTTTGAAGCAGTACCAAAGGAATCACATTTTATGGAAATGAAGAGAATATTCAAATATCTCAAAGGTACAAAAGAGTTTAGATTATGGTATTCAAAAGGGAATGATCTATATCTTTTTTCCTAGATAGATGCATATTGGCCAGGTTGCATTGATGATAGAAGAAGTACACGTGGAGCAACTTTATAATTGGGTGAGTGCTTGGTATCATGGTTAAGCAAGAAACAATCATCAATATCTTTTTCCACAACAGAGGAAGAATACATTGTAGGAGTGGCATGTTGTACTTAGGTTATTTGGATGAAGCAAAATATGCAGGATATCCAAGTAAATTATGATGAGCCCATTTTAATACTTTGTGGAAACACCAACACCATCAGTATTTCAAAGAATCCAATGATGCACCCTAAGACAAAGCACATTTTGATCAAGTATCATTTTCTCTAGGAACATGCTATAGAGAAGAAAATCAAGGTAGAATATGTTTGTAAAAAGGAGCAGATTGTAGATATCTTCACCAAGCCACTTGTAAAGGAAACTTTTGAGTATCTGCAACAAAATCTTGGAATAGTTTCTTCCCCACAGTGATCCACATGACATGAAACTTGATAAGACACATGGAGAGAAATAGAAGTTGTGAAGAGTTCAAGTAATAAATTATTTTGAATTATTTTCATATACATCATAGAGTTGCACAAGGAAGAACCATGAAGAGAAGGATTACCCAAGGGGGGAGAAAACCCAAGAGAAGGATTACCCTTTTCTATTGATGTCAAAGGGGGAGAGATAAAGAAATGCATGGAGATAGAGAGAGAGAGAGTAGCATGCAGATAGGGGATATATTGTTATAAGGGGAGCATGGGAATAATTATTGTCATGCCTACGTGTTTCCATCAATGCAAAAGGGGGAAATTGTTGATAGTTTGGTTGTCATTGATGTAAAACTTGGAAGAATCCCTGAACAGTGTGGTTTTGGTACCTGAAGTTGATTAAGGAATTAAGATATGAAGGACAATGTAATTGCAAGGAATTCTATCATAGATAGATAGTACATGTTGTGTATTTTTCGGTGAGACGTGGAACACCATTTGGTTCCTCGCGGTTAGGGAGTTATGGAATTTTAAATTCGGAATCCCTGAAAAGTGGTCAAGAAGCCTCTAGTTAGTTACAAGTCTTATTCAAAGGGTAAAGTGGTTGTAACAAGAAATCCCTAAATTATGGAGAGGAGTTACCTAGGACAAGTATATAAACTCCTCAAGGATACTCACACGCTTATTCATTTCTTATGTTTCTTGTGATCTAGTGATCTTTTTTCTAGGGTTGTAACATCATTTTTTGAGGTAGAAAAGGGAGGTTGAAGGAGAAAGTTTTGGAGTTGCAACAAAACCTATTTTCTGAGGTGTACATAGGTTGCAGGTCATAAAGGGAGAATATGTACATGGGATACAGTGGATAAACGTGAGTATATACGTGAGTATATACGTGAGAAGTAGAAGAGAATGTTGTGTACCTGTAAAAAGGCTCATGAATGGTTGAGTAAATGTTGGTACCAGGTCCCCAAAGTCTGAAGGAAGGTTACAAGTAATCATCTCAAAGGTTCAGGTTAAGTACAAAGGTATTGGTATGGTTGTATACTTGTTTTTATGGTTACTTATTTTCATGATATGGTGTATTCTTGAGGCATACTTGGTATAGCTGGTTTGGTATCTGGATATGGTATATCTTGGTTTCTTGGTAGAGTGGGGAGGACTCTCATATCTTGTTCATCACATGACACAATTCTTATAGTTATTATCTTTGAGTTGGTTGTATATGGTTGAGGAATATTCATGTTGTGTGGTGTCATATGCATGAGGGGCATGCATTGGTTCTTTGAGATACTTCATTGATGATATGGTACATATCTGTATATGTTTGATGATATGGTATACGGTACAGGTTAGACATGGTTGATGTTCTAGTTCATGATTCACTATTCTTTATTGATGTATCTTTGGTTCATGATTGATGCATGAGATAGTATGTATGTTTGTATACAGTTGACCCATGGTATGGTACAAATTTTAGTTCGTTGATGAGTAGATGATCTAGGGAAAGAATAATTCCAGTATCATTTCAACGAATTGATCAATGAGTTATCAAAGACTTCACTAGATTAGGGAACTGCAACTGACACTGCAAATGGTGCCGCAACTAGCACTACGAGTGGTGTTCAACTCACACTGCAACTGGCACAAAGAAACTGACACTACAACTTTGGAAGATTGTAGATCTGATCCAGGGAAAATATGTGCCCTCTTTAGGTTACCATCATAGTGGGTTCAGTAAGTGCTCAACGAACTTGAAAATGGGGGAAACTGAGGATCTTCCTTCTAGCGGTTACACTGATACGAAGGAAACTGGATCTGATACAATGTTAAAATTTTGGTGTGCTCATTTAACCATAAACCATATCACACTATTGTCACCCAACCATTAGCACACATGCCACTCCCGAGCACTTTAACCTTTACTTAGAATAATTCTAGAAATCCTACCAATAGATAAACCCTAGCCACAAATACTGCAACAATAGCATAATAACCATACAAGGAGATTGTGTGTTATACCAAGAGAAGCACATGACAAATACCAAAAGACTACTCCACTATTCCTCCAGACTAGTGCCCCCTCTAGCTATAGTTGTTTCTCCCAGACTTGTGCACCTCTAGCTACAACTGAAATCTTCTATACTTATGCACTTATTAAGTGAGTGTGTATACAAATGAACTACACAACTTCCTATTTATACTAAACTGTCCAGATGACTAGGGATGAATTCTCCTTCTCTATGTGTCTATTACTTTAATATTATTTCTCTTGAGGATAACTTCTCTCCTAGGGTTTTCTAACATATTTTTAATGGTTCTGTTGCTTCCAAAATATTCTATTCTAAGTACAAAGGTTACACTTGGAGGTTAATACCTCCCACAACTACAAAAACATCAAGATATTCCTGGTTCTGAGAGAAGGTGGTAGGGGCCATTGGGAAAGTTGAGGTAGAATTATAACAGAATGATCAACACAAGATAGGGAGTCTGGTGGGATAGTTGGTAGGAATGGGATTCGGTTCCATGAACAAAATAGTATGAAAAGTGATAGTTACCATGACAATCAGGACAAAGAGAGGAATCTAATGGTAGAGGTCTTAATTAAGATTGTCGGGAAGGGGTCGAGACCACAGGGGTAAAAAGGTGTAAAAAATGATAGGTATCGCTGCGATCAGGACGAAAAGAAGAATCTAATGGGGTAGGTAACCAATAAGGGTGTGGTGATTCCTCATAATTTTTTTTTACTCTTGAAGAGTTATACTCCGATCAAAATACCTTTTCAATGTTGGAATGCCCATATTCTTAACAATAATAAATCTGTAGTCAGTTCTCCACCAAAATGTAGGAGGAAAGATTGCACAACACTATATCTTGTTTGTTCTTTATCCGTGTTGTTCTTGTACCAAGGGTTGGGGTTTTTAGGGTTCCTATAGACAAGGCTTTTCCTTCTGCTATAGCTCTTTGATATACGTGCAGGGTTGAATAGTAGTACTCGACCTAATATCTCAGGGATCCAACTAAGGAGGCTTGCTTGTACTCTTAGTTGAACTACCTGATTACCTAGGTATTAGAGAGTATCTTCCTGAGTGTTGTTCTTGGTGCCACTATAACAATCAAGCAGTTGATGAATTGATCTACAGAGGGCTTCAGGATATCTAGGCTAGTCTGTATACATGTGTTTTCTGATGTGCTACCTCTTGAAGGGGTACCAATAGGGGTTACAAGGGTGACCAACAATGTGTTCTTAAGTACCTCTTGTATTCCCTGCATGCATTTTTTCCCGACCAAAAATTTATGCATTGAACGAAAAATCTTTGTAGATTAAATACGTCGAAATACATCTCTACCCAGAAAAAATTAACCCACTATTACTTCTTGGGAAAGAGCTCTGATGCTACTTGTAAGATACCAGATGAAATATAATATGAAAAAACATAAATTCTCAACAGATATCAATGGAACAATGAAATATTGAGTAGAGAAACACCAAAAATAATAACCTTATTCAAAGAATGCAATGTTCACTTGCCTCTTCAAGGGGCCAACCTCTAGTAGAGTATAGCTCTATTACAATAATTCTCTAGAAAAATTTCTCATACCTTCTACTCTTATTTACACTACTTATATCTTCTAAGGAAAATTGCAGAGGAAGATCCTTCTAGAAGTGGAAGTTTCATGATCTTGTGTGCAAACGTGCCAGGTGTTGGAACAAATATTGAAATTTTGGCTTTCGGTAGCTTAGGAGGAAATTTTTTATAGTGTTTAGCTACCAAAACTATAGACTTTCGATAGCTTAAATATCAGGTTTCATATGCCCTTAGCTGCCAAAAGTGTAGATGTGTTTTTACCCAGAAATCAAGTCATGAGGAGGCACGAAAAGAATACAATAAACGAAAATAAAATCGATATAATTTTTTTTTACATAAATGCCACATCACCAATTCAGGTTTTTAGCAGTCAGGGGTTTGGCTGACATAGAGATTTTGACCATTGCTCCGTTTCCCCGAAACCCAAAAGCTGAAATTGGGGTTTCAGGACTTTTGGTGGCTTATAGCCCTCTAAAATCACACTATTAGCTGCTGAAATCCAGGACTTTTGGTGGCTATGACACCCGTGTTTTCGGCCTGTTAGCCACCGAAATCGCAGGTTTTTTTACAGTGACAAAACTGCCTTAGAAAAACTCAATTTTCTCAGTTGTGGAGAGATCGTTTTCCACGTTCGAATAGTCGATAGACATATACCAATCCTAAAATTTCTAGTGGTGTTTTCAAAATTTCATTTGGATCTTGGGAAGGAAATCAAAAGGCCCTCAAAAGATCAGGTTCACTTTCAGAAATGTGGTGTTTTTTACTGTGTTGAGTCATCATTTTCAAATGATGATTCTGAGAGACTGGAGTATCATTTCACGAAACGATCAGAGGATTTTGTGCCTAACACACCAGAGATCAATAAACCCTCTCATTTTTCCTACAGGTGTCACATATTGGGAGAATCAAATCCACCTCCAAGACCTAATTTTTGGATCTCATATTTTCCTGTTTTGACACATGTTTGTAAAATGCAGATCTGGGGAAAATGGAAACGACTATCAGGGAATTGAGATAGGGTTTTTCTCAAAACAAATAGATGCAAAAAATCCTCTTTAAGTTTATACATATATGTCACGATTCTAGAGATACTGAACCATAACCGCAACCCCAATTTTCAGTAGTTTGGCCCATTTTCGATGGCATGAAGTTTCTGAAATTGATGGTAACTGTTGTTATCTTTTGGGAGGAAATTCAACCTACTAGGGAGGATTTAGACCTCAATACCTACATGAGATACATGTTCATTTCTAGAGGGATTTATTTTGTAATTCAATTCATTTTTCAATTATTCGAAAGAGGGTAGAAGACTTATATTATTGTATCTT
>ML782811.1:374712-401112 GCA_009831015.1 Picea engelmannii
GGAAGATCCTTCTAGAAGCGGAAGCTTCTATTAGGTCTTCTTACATCCGCCTTATTCTATTTTATTGAAAGGTCTTATTAATATTGACCTTTATTACATCCGAATACATTGATCTACCAATGTGCGGGTTAGGACCTTAACAAAAATACACTGTATATGTCTCCAATTTCCATTTTGGCAGATGTCTTTTTGGAACAAATTGGAAAATGCCTACGTTGGCTCAGTTCATTGAGAATCTTAAACAAGAGCAAACAAAAATCATACATATGGGCCTCATGAAATATCCCAAAGCACATGCACTCACCAGGCATGATGGAAAAGGGTCATCCAAACAAAACGAGAAGGAGGGATATTCCAAACCCTTTAATGATTCTTTAGGTTCTGAAGACTCTTCATATTCCAAGAAGAAGAAGAAGGGAAAGCAATGCACTTACTGCAATAAACCAAATCATGAAGAATCCACATGCATGAAGAAATAAATCGATCTTATGGAACAAGCACTTCAACAGAACAACCTTGGAAACTTCATTCTAGAGGGAGTCAAGAAGTAGAAGGAAGAACATCTTGCTCCTAAGAAAGGTAATCATCATGCTATGGTTGCATTTAATTCACCATCTGATTCATGGATTATAGATTCTGGTGCATTCCATCATATGGCAGCAAAAGATAAATTTTTCTCTTCCTTGAGTCCATTCTCAAGACCCCCTATTCTCATGGGGGTTGATACTCCAGTAGTAGTAGCAGGGAGAGTGGAACTCCACAATGGCATTTTTGAGAATTTTCTACACATTCCAAAGATTTCTATGAATCTGATCTCAGTTTATTAGATCACTCGGAAAGGTAAAAAGGTTGAATTTACATCAGATTCAGTTTCAGTAATTGACATGCATGACAATTCCATCATTTCAATTAGTGAGGTGGATCACAAGTCAAGGTTGCATAAATTCACTAAGTTTTATGATGATGAATCCTCTATTATACTTACACATAAGGAGATTACTTTGAATGCACCTCCAGTGCAACATGCATATAGTCTTGTTCTTCCATCAGTTTCATACATCAGAGATGATTCCATACACTCAGATTATGTACATGGAAATAAGCAGGTAGTACAGCCATATAAGAATCCAATGCCGAAGCTTTAGCAGATGCCCAAGAAGGCACAAACCACACTTCAGGCAGCATGAAACCTTGTAGGGAATCCATTGGATTCAAGGATGACTCGATCTCATCATGAGGATCCTTCTCATGTAGTTTCAGCTTCATAACCTACGATGCCCATGCATTGCTATATGGTTCAATATACTGATCCATATAACTATAATAGGGTTGTGGGAAATCCATTATGGAAAGAAACCATGCAGAAGGAGTATGACTCACTCCTATAGAACAAGACTTGGAATCTATTTCCACTTCCACCAGAAAGGAATATTTTCGGGTGCAGATGGGTCCACAGGATCAAGAAGTACAAGGCTCGATAGGTTGCCAAATGAATTCATCATATCCATAAATATTTCTACATCTTCATGAAGACTTTCAGTGAGCCGAAGTTTCAAACTTTGTGGGATTGTCTTGCAGTGAAGAACACAATTTCCTATCAACTTCGATTTTATTCTTTTGATACATTATCTTTTGAGGGGGGCTTTTGTTCCCACGTTGTTTTCCCTCCTTCTTCATTTTTATTCAGTTTTCATTAGTTGCATTGTACATGAGTATCTAAAATGGCCTAGTAGGCACAACTCATTTTTTACTCCATAGTGATGTTCAGGGGGGTGTTGGAGAAATTTATATTTTCGGCACACTAGTTTAGTGGGAGTAACACTAGTTCAATGGGAATTAACTGACTAGTTCTATTTTAGACTTTAACACTAGTTTAGTGTGAGTTAACTCACTAGTTCTATTTTATAATTTCTAATCTCAGACCATCACTATTATGCATGCATTCCTAATTATATAATGTCATTGCCTATATGAGTGAATATCACTCACTCATTGACAAAATAATGTGTAGTTCTTGAAAAGACCTTTCCAATGGCTATCAAACACCTAAAAAGAAGTTCATGTGTAGACTTTATGATGCCGAGAAGTTGAGGTACCAACTTACCCAACGAGGCCCATATAAATTTTGGTGTTTAACCTCCTAGGGTTAGATTTTTGGATGTCTAGGGTTTTGGCATTGATGAGTAATGTTAAAAAGGACTCTAGAGCCCCATTGTAATCATTCTTCTCAGACGGATGCACATATCAGCTACATCTCTTCTAAAAGATAGCTACCACCATTCGAGCAAGTTGTTTTCAGTTCTGTAGTTTTACAGTTTTAGCCTATTTCATTTATTCAATAGAAGTTACTATTCACTCGATAGATGTTGTTGTTCTTTGTATATCTATGCTATTGTATTTAGTCAGTCAGTCAGTCAGTTTGTTCTACTCATAAATCTGAATTAGTGGCATCAAAGCATTCTACTCTTCATTGTTTTTTCTTTGTGCATGTCCCCGACAAGATCTAGGTACACAAAGTTGGGACTCAAACCAATAGATCCTTTGCAAGATCATTCGTGCCAAGCCCAACAACAACCCATGGGGGATGAAAATAAAGATGATGTAGCAGGAGATCCTTTTAAAATGTTTCTCAAGGAATCCATTGCATGAAAAAGGAACAAAATAATGGAAAATTTTGCACAGATCCTTCGACGACTGCCCACAGGAGAAGCATATTCATCAAGAGTCCATGAAACCCCCTTCAAGTTACAAGTAAATTTTGATATTCCATTATTTGAAGGACTTATAGATGCAGATGTTGTAGATAAATGGTTGAATCTACTCGAAGGGTGTTTTTCGGTCCACAATTTTTCTGATAGGGAAAAGATTAATTTTGTAGTCCTCGAGGCTGTCCCCCATGTTAAGGACTAGTGGGATACTTACTCTTAAAAAATGGCCATAGAGGAATATAAAATATTTTTGGTCTCCCCCACATGGGATTCCTTCAAGGATGCCATTAAATAACAATACTAGCATGTTGGAAGCTACAAGGACCATTACAAAAGATGGACCACCCTGCTTCAGGAAAGGGACCAGAAAATACTAGATTTCACCAATATTTTCCATACCCTGCACACCAAATGGGGTATCAAAGACTCTGAGAGACATATATTTCTCAAATATAGTGGTTGTTTGCATAGATACATTAAAAAATAAATGGAGTTTCTGGACATCGCATCACTAGGTACAACTTATAGATATGTTTTCAAGATCGAGAAAAAATTTAAGCAGAAGAGGTAAGAGTTTGGATTTGCAAACTCCTCATAGTCAAAGTAGGGAAAAGGCGGCCCCAAACCACACAATAATGGACAAAGAATAGATGTCCACTCTCAAGACAACCAGTCCAAGCCACAAGATAAGAAGGGTAGTGATAATTCGAAAAAGGACATGGAAAAATGGTGTGAATACCATAAAATCCCTTAGCACAACTCTGAAGAATGTCTCTCCAAGAAGTCACTCATGGCCGAGTTGAAAGCTTTCGATTCAGAGGATGATTTTGACTACGAATAAAATATAGAAGGAGGGAAGTATATTATTGATGTTGAATCCAGTGCCACTATCACTACCACCAAAGTACATCCAAGCGAACTAGAAGAACTAGAGGAAGGGGAACACCTCTTTCACTCATAGATGCGGGTAAAGGGGGATGCGCTTCATTTCATTATTGATAGTGGCAATCAAAAGAACCTGATCTAAACATAGGTCATCAAGCAGATGGACCTACCGACGACACCGCATTCGCATGCCTACACCATCAGTTGGCTTCGCCAAGGAAGAGATCTTCGTGTCATCCAATAGTGTCATCTTACCTATGACATCAAGCCTTTCAAAGATGAGGTATTGTGTGATATTTCTCCCCTTGAATTTTGTGATGTTATTTTAGGAAAACCATATTTGTGGAAGTGACTTTTTGTGTATGAGTCTAGACCCTGCAACGTTATTATTACTTTGGGTAGACAATTGTTTAGTATACTAGAGGTAGTGTTGCCTATCACTATTTCTTTAATCTCTGCTAAGAAATGCAATAAGGTCATTTCACATACCGGGAAGGTCATCTTCTTTGTGATGCAGGGTCAAAATATAAAGAAGGATGTCGCCACATTTTTTTTCTTTACACATAGCCTCTTTTTGCAGCAAAATCAAGTGGATGGGATCATGGAAGAGTATAGAGACATCTTCTCCTCACCCACTGGGGAACCGAAGCACTGCCAATTCAAGCAACCAATTAATCTAACCCCTGGCACACCTATGCCCAATGGACCAGTCTATCATCGTTGGTGGATGGAAAATGAAAAAATCAAGTGTCAGATCTAAGAGTTGTTTCAAAAGGGGCACATCAGACCCAACTCCTCCCCTTGTAGAAGACCGATTGTACTGGTGCAGAAGAAATATGGGACCTCATGGCTCTGCATTAGTTACAAAGAATTAAAAAAAAACACAGTCAGGAACTGGTACCCAATTCCCATAATTGATTACCTTATTGACCAACTCAAGGGGGAAAAGTTCTTCAGTAAGATTGACCTAAAGTCTGGCTACCACCAGGCTCCCATCAAACCAATGGATGTATGGAATAAAAATTTCAAATCTAAAGAAGGTCTCTTTGAATGTCTAGTCATGCCCTTTGATTGAAAAAATGAACCATCCACTTTAATGAGGTTGATGGATGATGTATTGAGACCCTTCAAAAACTCTTTTGTGGTGGTATATTTGTATGATATCTTCATATTCATAAAAACTTGGGAGGAGAACATGTAACATATTTAACAGGTTTTCAGCACTCTACGACAGTACAAGCTATATGCCAACTTGGAAAAATGCTCCTTTAGCATGGAAAGGGTCCAATACTTGGGATAAATTGTTGATGAGCATGGGGTACATGTTGATCCAACTAAGATGTAAGTCATTCGTGACTGGCCAGCCCCGAACACACTAGCCGAGATTCAGAGTTTCTTCAGACTGGCCAACTTCTACCGATGGTTTGTGTTGGGATTCTCTCATATTGTATAGGCTCTCAATCAAGTGACCAAGGGCAGTGGTAGGGAAAATTTCACATAGGGAAAGGAACAACAATGTGCATTTGATGATCTGAAGCATCACTTGTGCTTAGCTCTAGTACCATCCTTACTCGATCTCCAAAAACTGTTAGAGATTGAGACTGATGCATCCGACTATGTTGTAGGTGTAGTTATCACTCAACATGATCATCTAGTATCATGCCATAGTGAGACACTCTCAGATATTGTCCAAAAATACCCCACCTATGACAAGGAAATGTATTCCATTGTGCAAGAATGTCGTCAATGGAAACATTACATTCTGGGAAAGGAGAAAATCATCCACATTGATCACAAGCCTTTGTAGTTCATACAGACATAGGGGAAGCTGCAAAATGAACACCATCATAAGTGGTCCACCTACCTACAACAGTTCCATCTCAACATCAAGTATAATACAGGGAGCTCAAATCATGTCACTGAATGCCTCAGTCAACCTCCCATGGATGTACTCACCACCATGCTCCATTCTTGTGGACATGAGGCATCTGAGTGGCCCCAAATTTATCAACAAGATCTAGACTCCACAACCACCTATCAACTCTTGGGTACAGGCGCAAATGTCATCAATTTTCACATTAAGAACAAACTTTTATGCCATTTGGGCCACCTATGTGTTCCTACAAGCAAGCGTGCAAAGATTATTTGGGAGGCTCACTACAACCAGATGGCAGGACATTTTAGCGTGGAGAAAATTGTGGTCATTCTATAGAAAACAAATTATTGGTCAAAACTTCAAGAGGACGTCAAGAAGTACATTATATCTGTCATTGCCTATGCCATTTCCAAGACAAACATCAAGAAGCAATGCTTATACATCCCTCTTCCTACTCCCAAGAGGCCTTTGGAATCCATATCAATGGATTACATGTCTAGACTTCCATCCACCAAGCAAGGAAATGATTGTGTATTTGTGGTAGTTGATCGATTTTTTAATATGCCATCCTCACAGCCTGTAAGAAGAGCATCACAATGACAAATACTTCCAATCTCTTCTTCGAACGTGTGTGGGTCCATTTTTGGATATCATATACCATCATCTCCGATCGGGACAACAAGTTCCTCAACACATTTTGGTCAAGTCTTTGGTCACTGTTGGACACCAAGCTCACTAAATCCACTACTTTCCACCCCCAAACCGATGAAAAAACATAATTCATCAATCAGATGATTGTGTAGATCTTGCACATGTATAACTCTAAGCATCCACGTACATGGGATGAGAGTCTTCCCTATGTTCATCACATCTATAATAGGGATCTCCATAGCTCCACTGACCATAGCCCATTTCAGGTGGGGATGATATTCCAACCCTTGGGTCCCATTAATGTTGCACTACCTCTTGCAAACACATAGGAAAAATCTTCCCATGTTCAGTGTGAGGCTGACAAAGCCACCAAATTCATTGAGAAAATTCACCACATTTTCCAACTAGTCCATGAGATTTTGCAGAAAATCAATGCTAAGTACAAGAAATGCCATGATGAACACAGGGTACCACACCAGTTTCAGGTGGGAGACAAGGTCTGGTTACATTTGCAAAAAGAGATCCTTACAGGGCCCCATCAGAAGCTCCACCCACTGCACTATGGGACTTACACTATAACCAAGGTTGTGGGTAGCAATGCTTTTGAGCTCAACACTCCAACCTTCCTTGGATTGCACCAAGTGTTTGATGTGGACCTCCTTCGACCATATTTTCCACCAAAATTGGACACATTAGAGATCGCAAAACAAATGACACCAACAAATATCAACCTTGATTTCATGGAACAAGCATCCACTGATCAGATATTTGACACACATGTCAAGGGAACTTGCCAGTAGAGGATCCGACTTTATCGTGTTGTCAAGGTAGGGAAACTCCTACACCAAGCAAAGTGACTCACTGAGGGCCAAATTCAACAGAATTTCCCTGATGTGATGAGGGAACTCAATGCAATGGATAACATTGCTTCCTAAGGGGGGAGGGATAATCCAAGTAGATATTGGCGACCACCCACCTATTCCAACTGGCTCCTCTTGATAGTTTTTATTTCAACATGTTCTTCTATACTTCTTTATAATTGTGGGTTATACACTTCTGAGCTTGTATGAAGACCTACACATCTTCCCGGTGGAGACTGGTGGCTGGCCACCTAATCCAATTGGCTTATTTTGAAAGTTTTCATGTCAGCACATTGTTTTGTACTTCTAGGGATGTTTTGGGTCCCTCAACAATGGTTGTTTGTCTTTCCATAGTCAAACTATAGATGAAGTTGGAGTTTGACAACATAATTTGTAGTTCTCGAAAATACCTTTCCAACAGGCTATCATACACCTAAAACAAAGGTCGTATGAGAAAGTTACAACCACGGGAAGTTGAGGTACCAATTTACCCAACGGGGCCCATGTAACTTTTGGCGTTTCACCTCCTAGGGTTAGGTTTTTGGATGTCTAGGGTTTTGGCATTCATGTGTAATTTTAAAAAGGCCTCTAGAGCCTCATTGTAATCATTCTTCTCAGACGGATTTGCATAGTAGCCACATCTCTTCTCTGAGATAGATACCACCATTCGAGCAAGTTGTTTTTAGTTCTACATTTTTACAGTTTTAGCCTATTTCATTTATTAAATAAAATTTATTGTTCACTAGATATATTTTATTGTTCTTTGTATCTTTGTGTTATTGTATTCATTCTATTAGTCATTTCGTTCAGCTCATAAATTCGTATCACTTTATCACTTGCCATATCTGATTCAACGTATCCTTGTAGAACAATGTCTAAACATCCAAAACATAATGCATGAGTAACAATACCTTTAAAATACATAGGAATCCACTTTACTAGCTCCCAATGTTCTTTACCTGGATTGTTCATATACCTACTCACAACTCCCACTGCATGTGAACTATCTGTTCTTCTACAAACCATCACATACATCAAGTTGCCAAAAAATGATGAGTAAGGGACCCTTGACATGTATTCTATCTCCTCATATGTCTTGGGACACATTTCTTTGTTTAATTTGAAATGACTATCCAAAGGTGTATTAACGGGTTTTTCATTTTGCATTCTAAACCTCTCCAGCACCTTCTCTATGTACTCACCAAGAGACAATTCCAAATTGCGATTTTTCCTATCTCTTGTTATTCTCATACCAAGGATTTTCTTTACAACACCCAAATCCTTCATTGCAAATGAATTAGCTAATTTATTCTTGAGCACATTTATATCCTGCATATCAGACCCTACAACAAGCATGTCATCTACATACAATATGAAGATAACATAACTTCCATTTTCTAGCTTTTTAAAATAAACACATTGATTAGAATGACATCTACTATAACCTTGTTCTGTCATAAACATGTCAAACCTCAAATACCACTGCCTTGGATCTTTATTTAGGCCATACAAGATCTTCTTCAACATGCATACCAAATTTTCCTTCCCTTTGGCCTCATACACCCGTGGTCGTTGCATATAAATCTCTTCCTCCAAATCTCCATGGAGAAAACTTGCTTTTACATCTAATTGTTCAAGATATAAATCTTCTACTACCACAAGATTTAAATTAGTAAAAATTGATTTTACATCTAATTGTTCAAGATGTAGATCTTATACTACCACAAGACTTAAATTAGTCCTAATTGAAGTCATTTTAACAATAGGAGAAAATATTTCATCAAAATCTATACCTTTATTTTGTGCAAACCCCTTTACAACCCATCTAGCCTTGTACTGATTTATTCCTCCATCTTCTTCCTTGAACTTGTAAACCCATTTATTCTACAATGCTCTTTTTCATACTAACAATTGAACCAAATACCTAGTCTGGTTATTTACTAGGGAATCCATTTCCTCTTTCATGCCTTTCTCCCACTTCTTTTTAGTGTCTACCTGCATTTCCTCTTCATAACATTCTGGTTCACTAGAATCAATCAACAATAAATAATGCAATGAATGAGAGTATCATTCAAAGGGTCTACTTAATCTGGTAGATATTCTAACAACACTTGCATGAGTTTGATGTACTTGTTTCTCTCCTTGTTGTACATTTTGATTTTCCGGTACCTTTGGAATTTATTTTTCAGTGATCTTATCAAGCACTGTGTATTCTGCTTTTCTTTTTACTGTTTCTTTCCCTGCAACTGATCTTTGTACATGACCTTCTCATTGAATATGAAATCTCTACTCCTAATGATTTTGTGATTTTCATAATCCCATAAGAGATAACCAAAATTAGTAACACCATATCCAATAAAAGTACACTTCTTGGATTTTTCCTCAATCTTTGTTCTATTTTCTTTATCAATATGAACAAATGCTTCACAACCGAAAGTCTTCAAAAAATAATAGTTTACCTTTTTACCTTTCCACGCCTCCTCTAGAATTCCACCATCCAAAGATATTGAAGGAACTCTTTTTATTAATTAAACAACAATATCTACAACATCTTCCTAGAACTATAAGGGAAAACCAACATGCAATCTCATACTCCTTTCAGTCTCAATGATTGTCATGCTCATCCTTTCTAACACACCATTTTCTTGTGGTGTTCTTGGAACTGTCTTCACTCTATGAATCTCATGGTATGAACAATAATCATCAAACTCCTTGTTGCAATATTCACCTCCATTGTATGATTTGAGAAACTTCAACCTTTTTCTTGCCTCATTCTCAACCAAATCTTTCCATTTCTTAAAAGTATCAAAAACATCATATTTCTTTTAATGCAATAAAACCAAGTTTTTCTAGTTGCATCATCAATAAAAGTGACATAATGACGAGAGCCACCAAGAGATGATACATGAGATGGTCCCCATACATCTTTATGCTCAAGATCTAACCTTTCACTCTTCTTTTCTTTTCCGACAATGAGAAATCTGATTCTCTTATGTTTTCCATAAACACAATACTTCACATAAATTCAAATCAATTTGTTTAATATCTGGAAACAAATATATTTTGTGAAGTATCTGCATCCCCTTCTCACTCATGTTTCCAAGCCTATGATGCCACAATTTTGTGTCCACTCCTGTAGAAGCTAAAGAGATAGAAGACTCAGTATTATCAATACATAAACACAATGTACCTTCCTTCTCTCCTTTTTCTACCACTAGTGATCCTTTGGTGACCTTCCACACCTTATTTGTAAATATGGATATACAACCTTCAATTTCCAAGTGCCCTATTGAAATTGATTTTTTCCTTATATCTGAAACATGTCTTACCTCTTTCAATAACCACTGGTTTCCATTCCTTTTCTTTATTTGTATCTTTCCCTTTCAAACAATTTTTCATGGTGCATCATCACCCAAATGAACTTCTCCAAAATCACCTTGAACATAATATAGAAAATGTTTCCTATGGGGTGTGGCATGAAATGAAGCCTCTGAATCTACTACCCAAGGATCATAAATATTATCTATAGAAAGAATCAAAGCATCTTGTAACACACCACTTGTTACATTTGCTTCTTGATCTTTCTCCTGTTATCCATCTCTTTGTTTCTTTGGAGATCTATAGTCTTTCTTCATATGTCCTTTCTTCCCACAATTCCAACACTCTATCTTTCCCATTCTAGATTTGTATATTCCCTTACTAGAATTCTTGTGGTTCCTTGAGCCCTTTCCTCTATCCTTTTGTCCTCCCACATTATCTATATTTAACACATTACCTGATGTCTTACCTATTCTTTTCCATCACATTTCCTCACTAAGGATAACACCAACAACATCATCAAATTTTAAAGTGTTTGAACGAGAGACAGAGTTACTTAGAACCATGACCAAGTTGTTCCAACTTTCTGGGAATGAACACAAGATTAGAATATCCCTGACCTCATCATCAAAGTCCACTTTTACAAAACTTAACTGATTAGTAACTATATTAAATTCATTTAAACGATATGCACTAGACCCACCTTCTGACATCTTCATATTAAATAATCTCTTCATTAGAGATACTTAATTTATGATATGGCATAGATCTGCATATGGTTGATGATATGGTATACGATACATGTTACACGTGGTTGAAACTCTATTTCATGATTCACTATTCTTTATTGATGTATCTTTGGTTCATGATTGAGGCATGATATAATATGTATGTTGGTATATAGTTGATACATGGTATGGTATATGTGTTAGTTGGTTGATGAACATATACAGGTTAATGAAACAATGACACTGATAGAGTGACAGAGACATAGTGATAGTGACAGAGACAAAGTGACGGAGATAATGGCAGTGACAGTGGCATAGTTTTTGATAGAAATAGTTGGTCTACACTTATACTTCAGGGCAGTTGGGCAGGGAAAGGATAGGTGGTTGTAGCCACCTTCCGATTAGAGTCAGAGAACTCAGGGGGTTGTAACCTCCTTCTGGTTGGAGCTAGAGAATTCAGGGATTTTTAGCTTTCTTCAGGTTGGAGCCTCATAAAAGGGGGTTGGAGCTTCCTTCAAAGTGTATATGGAGAATCAAGAAGTTGGTGCTTCCAATGACTGTATTATTTTGATATATAAGAAAAACATTATGTGGTTTTCTCCCATTTGGGTTTCCATATAAATTTTGGTGTATTGTGTATATATTGTCATGTGATTTTATTTATTATTATATTGTTGATGATATATTGAATGATAATGATATTTTAATGAATACTATTGAAGAATATAATGTGGTTAAAATTACTATAGTTTCTCATTATTGATTCACCCCCCATGCCCTGTGAGTAATCCAACAATTGGTATCAGAGAAGGTCCTTCAAGAACCAATTTAACCACTGGAAGGAGATCATGGATCATGAAAGGATTGGGGTACCCATAGTTTGATGGTGAGAACTATGCTTTCTGGAGAAAAAGAATGAAAACTTATATACAAGAACAAGGATTTGATGTTTGGTGATCAGTAGTGGATGCATACAAAGCACCCGCCACTCCCCTAACAGATAGAGATGTAAATAAGCTTGAAGAAAATGATTCAAGGGATAGAAATGATATCACAAACGGTGTGAATCAAGAAATACATACCAATATTATGCATTGTGATTCAACAAAGGAGGTGTGGGATAAATTGAACACTATCTATGAAGGATATACTAAATAAAAGGAAGCTAAACTTTATATTTTCAGAGCCAAGTTTTAACAATTGAAGATGAATGAATATGAAAAAATAGAAGGATACTTTCTACTAGTCAACGAAATAGTAAACAATATCAAAGGCTTGGGAGATGAGATAAAGGAACAAGTTGTTGTAAAAAAGGCATCACGATCTCTACCAATGAGATTTGATCCAAAACTTCCAGCTCTAGAAGAAAGAGTGGACCTAGCTACAATGACCATGGTTGAATTACACAGGATACTCATAGCTTATGATATGAGGATAGATCAAGAAAATCCAGTCATGAAGGAATAAACATTCAAGGAATCCAAGAAGATGAATAAGAAAGATAAAAAAAAATCCAAAGTCATATTGTAGCTACAGAAGAAAGAAGAAGACATGAAGACTCAAGGGGAAGATTATAGAGACACTACACCACCTAGAATATTTAGAAGTCGGTACCAACAACATCCAACTATAGAAATAACTCAAGATGAAGAAGGATTCATAAGAGTATCAGCATTCAAAATATCTTCTACTCCTAGGTATCAAACTATTTTTCTTGGTTCATGTTATTCATGTTATAATTTTGGGCACAAAGTTCTTAATTGTAGAGCCAATACCAAGAACATAAGCAACAATGAGGGCTATACAAAGAACAATTATCCAAGAAGATCTCGTGAAGCACAAAATAAAAAGTTACAATAGATTTAGATCATTAATTGATGAGGTAGAATGCTACAAGTGAAATAACTTTAGACAGATAACTAGAGATTGCAAACTCAATGTGCCTCCAAGGGAACCAAAGTAGATGATCAAGAGTCATAAGCAAGAACCACAAAGGATATGGATAAGAAAGCAATATTAATTCAATATTGAAGAATTCAATCTTTCTCTACAATATCAACATAAGAAACTTGGATGGTATGTTGATAATGGATGCTCAAAGAATATGACATGTGATAAAGAAATGTTTTTGACATTGAAAAATGAAAGAGATGGATCAGTTTCATTTGGGAATGACAACTTAGCCAAGATTATTGGAAAGGGCACAAAAAAGCTTGGAAGTAAGGATTCCATGGCAAGAAATGTTTTACTGGTCGAAGACATGAAACACAATCTGCTAAGTGTAAGACAAATGTGTGATCAAGGACACATACTTGTGTTTGAATCAAAGAAGTGCAAGATACGGAAAACAAAATCAGGAAAGTTAGTGGCTACAGTTGTAAGAACTCCAAGCAAAATATATGTTTTAAATGAAATAGGAAAGGAAAGATGTCACTTAGGAAAGGATGATGAGAGTTGGCTCTGACACAGAAGAATGGGTCACACAAAAGTTTGGTAATCTTGTCAAAGTCAGAAAAAAGGAAGAATTAAGAGAAATGCCCAAGATCTAGAAGCCAACAAACATTATATGCAAGCATTTTCTATAGGGAAAACAAAGCAATACAAAGTTCAATTCAAAGGAGTATTCCACAAAAAAACCATTGGATATTGTAGATACTGATCTATTTGGATCAACAAGAATGAAGGAATTGAAAGGTGAACAATATTTCATGCTATTGGTTGATGATTACACAAGAATGATTGCAATTTTCTTTATAAATAGGAAATCAAAGGATTTCGAAAAATTCAATACATATAAAGAGATGGTTGAAACTGAGACAGAGTTGAAAATCAAGTGTTTGAGATGAGACAATGGAGAATAATTTACATCAAAGGAATTCATGGAATTTTGCAGTGAGCATGGGATAAACAAGAAATTCTGAG
Organism: Picea engelmannii; assembly: GCA_009831015.1. NCBI lineage: Eukaryota > Viridiplantae > Streptophyta > Pinopsida > Pinales > Pinaceae > Picea > Picea engelmannii. The sequence continues at coordinate 388,661 of ML782811.1, forward strand.
TAGCTAGGACACCTCAGTAAAATGGAGTTGTCGAAAGGAAGAAAATAACAGTATAGGAAATGGGCAGAACCATGTTAATGGACTCCAAGTTAACAAATGTCTTTTGGGTACAAGCATTGCATACAACAATTCACATTCAGAACAGAGGGATGCTCAAAAATAACAATGATAAGACTCAATAGGAACTATGTAAAGGAAGACTAGAAAATGTGAAGCACTTCACGGTATTCAGAAGAAAATGCTACATCAAAAGAGAACCTAGCAGAATTGGAAAATTTGATTCTCGAGTTGACAAAGGCATACTAGTTGGGTACTCAAGGAAAAGGAAATCATACAAATTATTCAATCTAATACTCAATAGAATAGTAGAAAGAAAAAATTTGATGATTGTTGAGAGAGATGGACAAAAGGTAAAAGAATGTAGAAAATATTTAGTGGAACAAGATCACGAAGAAGATTTGAAAGAAGAAGAAGTAGATGAGGAATTAAATAAAGAAGAAAAACAGCCAGAAGAAGTGGAAGAACAATAGTATCTTCAAGTACCTCCAAAGACATCTAATAGACGAGTGAAGAAAAATAGTCCATTAGAATAGATTATTGGGAATAAAGATGTAGGAGTTGAAACTAGAAGAATAATTTTCTCACCATAACAACAAAAACTAGCACTACTATCTACTATTGATTCGAGCATTTTTAAAGAAGACAACAAAGATGAACACTAGGTCAAAGCCATGGATGAAGAGTTAGATTAGATAGAGAAGAATGACACATGGTAACTGGTTCCAAGGTCAAAGAAAAATAATTTCATTGGTACAATGCAGGTCTTCAGGAACAAATGAGAATGGACAGGTTACCAGGAACAAAGAAATACTGGTATGCAAAGGATACTCTCAAGTTGAAGGTATATATTTTGAAGAGACATTTACCCCAGTTTCTAGGATGGAAGGAATCAGACTGATACTAGCCTATGCATGCTCCAATAATATTAAAGTGTATTAGATGGATGTGAAATCAACATTCCTAAATGGAGATCTAGAGGAAGAAGTCTACATTGAGCAACCAAAAGGATTTCAATTGTCAGAGAAGGAAAAATGTGTTTGTAGGTTTAAGAAGGATTTATATGGTATCAAACAATCCCCCAGAGCATGGTATTCGAGACTAAAAAAATACTTACAACAACAAGGGTTTAGGAAAGGAAATTCTGACAACAATCTCTACATAAAGGTGGATCGAGACAATATATTGATTATTGAAGTCTATGTAGATGCCATTATCTTTGGAAGTGACGATGATAGGATGCGTCCTAATTTTTCCAAAGACATGCAACATGAGTTTGAGATGTCCTTGATTTGTGAGTTAACCTTCTTTTTGGGACTCCAGATATGTCAGAGAGATAAAGGTATATTACCTCTTAGACCAAGTATATTAGATAAATGTTGAAGAATTTTGGGATGACAGATTTCAAACCAGTCAGTGCTTCTATGCAGACGAGTTGTAAGTTAAGTAAGGATGATGATTCTAAGGATGTAGATCACAGACAATACAGATCAATGATTGGCAACTTAGTCTATGTGTCAACTTCCAGACCATATGTGATGTAGCCAATTGGATAGGTTGTAAGGTTTCAAGAAGTACCAAAGGAATCACGTTTTCTGGAAATGAAGAGGATATTCAAATACCTCAAAGGTACAAAAGAGTTTGGATTATGGTATTCAAAAGGGAAGGATCTATATCTTGTTTCCTACATAGATGCATATTGGCCAGGTTGCATTGATGATAGAAGAAGTACAAGTGGAGAAAATTTATAATTGGGTGAGTGCCTGGTATGATGGTTAAGCAAGAAACAATCATCGATATCTTATTCCACAACAGAGGAAGAATACATTGCAGGAGCGACATGTTGTACTCAGGTTCTTTGGATGAAGAAAAATTTGCAAGATATGAAAGTAAATTATGATGAGCCCATTTTAATACTTTGTGACAACACCAACTCCATCAGTATTTCAAAGAATCCAGTGATGCACTCTAAGACAAATCACATTCTAATCAAGTATCATTTTCTGTAGGAACATGCTATAGATAAAAAAATCAAGCTAGAATATGTTGGGAAAAAAAGAAAATTGTAGATATCTTCAGCAAACCACTTGCAAGGGAAACTTTTGAGTATCTGCAACAGAAGCTTGGAATAGTTTCTTTCCCATAGTGATCCACATGAAATCAAACTTGATAAGACTCATGGAGAGAAATGGAAGTCGTGAAGAGTTCAAGTAATGAATTATTTTGAATGATTTTCATATACATCATAGAGTTTCACGAGGAAGAACCATGGAGAGAAGGATTACCCAAGGGGGGAGTAAACCCAAGAGAAGGATTACCCTTTTCCATTGATTTCAAAGGGGGAGAGATAAAGTAATGCATGGAGATAGAGAGAGAGAGAGTAGCATGAAAAGGGGATATATTGTTATAGGGGGAGAATGGGAATAAGTATTGGCTTTCCTACATGTTGCCATCAATGCCAAAGGGGGAAATTGTTGATAGTTTGGTTGTCATTGATGTAAAACTTGGAAGAAGCCCCAAACGGTGTGGTTTTGGTACCTAAAGTTGATTAAGGAATTAAGAGAAGATGGACAATCTAATTGCAAGGAATGCTATTGTAGATAGATAGTACATGTCGTGTCATTTTCAGTGAGATGTGGAACACCATGTGGTTCCTCATGGTTAGGGAGATATGGCCTTTTAAATTCGAAAGCCCCGAAGAGTGGTCAAGAATTCGCTAGTTAGTTACAAGTCTTATTCAAAGGGTAAAGTGGTTGTAACAAGAAATCCCTAAATTAAGGAGAGGAGTTACCTAGGAATAGTATATAAACTCCTCAAGGATACTCACACACTTATTCATTTCTTATCTTTCTTGTGATCTAGTGATCTTTTCTCTAGGGTTGTAACATCATTTTTTGAGGTAGAAAAGGGAGGTTGAAGGAGAAAGTTTTGGATTTGCAGCAAAACCTAGTTTCTGAGGTGTACATAGGTTGCAGGTCAAAAAGTGAGAATATGTACATGGGATACAGTGGAGAAAAGTGTGTATATACATGGGAAGTAGAAGAGAACGTTGCATACCTATAAAAAGGCTCATGAATGGTTGAGTAAATGTTGGTACCAGGTCCCTAAAGTCTGAAGGAAGGTTACAGGTCAACATCTCAAAGGTTCAGGTCAGCTACAAAGGTATTGGTATGGTTGTATACTTGTTTTCTATGGTTACTTCTTATCATGATATGGTGTATTCTTGAGACATACTTGGTATGGTTGGTTTGGTATCTGGATATGGTATATCTTGGTTGCTTGGTAGAGTGGGGAGCACTCTTATATCTTGTTCCTCACATGACATGATTCTTATAGTTCTTATATTTGATTTGATTGTATATGGTTGAGGAATATTCATGTTGTATGGTTTCATATGCATGAGGGACATGCATTGGTTCTTTGAGATACTTCATCGATGATATGGTACATATCTGCATATGGTTGATGATATGGTATATGGTACATGTTACACATGGTTGATGCTCTAGTTCATGATTCACTATTCTTTATTGATGTATCTTTGGTTCATGATTGATGCATGAGATAGTGTGTATGTTTGTATATAGTTGATCCATGGTATGGTACAATTTTTAGTTGGTTGATGAGTATATGCAGGTTGATGAAGCAGTGACAATGAAAAAGACATAGTGACAGTGATAGAGACAATGGCAGTGATAGTGGCATATTTTGTGATAGATAAAATTGGTCTACACTTATAATTTAGGGAGGTTGGATGGGGGAAGGATAGGTGCTTGTAGCCACCTTCTAGTTGGAGCCAGATAACTTAGGGGGTTGTACCCTCCTTCTGGTTGGAGCTAGAGAATTCAGGGAGTTGTAGCTTCCTTTAGAATATGGGGTTGGATCATCCTTCCAATTGTAGCTGGAGAATCAGGAAGTTGGTCCTTCCAGTGAATGCATTCTTTTGATATATAAGAAAAAAATTATGTGGTTTTCTCCCATTTGGGTTTCCATGTAAATTCTAGTGTACTGTGTATCTATTGTGATGTGATGTTTTTTATTATTATATTGTTGATGATATATTGAATGCTAATGATAAAATATTGAATATTGTTGAAGAATATACTATGGTTCAAATTACTATAATTGCTCATTACTGATTCACCATCCCTCTCAGTAGTCCAACACATAGTAGTAATTAGACCATTCACATACACAAATTTAAGCATATCAATTAAAGTCACGAAATAACTCAGGAATAGATAAACAATTATCTTTTAAAACACTTGTGAAACCAATTAATTGGGAAGGACATTCCAACAAAACATAGACTTGTTATTCAAAATCTCCACTACAAATCAACCCCGATCTAGGGCCAATAATCCAAAAAAGAAGGGTTCCTCTCATAGTCCACTCACAACTCAATATAACAATCCATTGGTATTCTCCTACATATAGATCCCAAATTTCCTCCAACTCTCTTCCTCTTGACCTTCCCAACCCAAGGAATTCACCCCTTCACTACTATAATTCCATTAGGCATCCCATTCATTTATTAGGGTCTCTCTAGCACATGTAACCAGGAATCTCTCTTCTAGGAACTCAAGGGAACTTGTTAGAGTCTTATAGTTCATAGTATAAAATGGTTATTGAATATTCTTCCTTCAGTTATTTTATATTGTAAATAATATTACATTTTGCAAATGATTTCCAAAAGTAAAAGAAAAAGATAAAAAATAATGTAAATGAAAATAGGGTAGAAAAGAAAAGAAAAAAGGAGAGAAAAAAAAAACCCATGAAAATGAAAATAAGTGTGAAATTGCTACAAACTTGAATGTCGCATTTCTAGATCCTTGTTTGGACCATATAGTTTAATCATGATAAAAAAAAATTCAATTTCTGTTGTTAGGTTAGAGAATAAATTTAGCCAAACTATTTAATCTTGGCTAAAATAGTTAGGTAGTGGAAGAAATTAATCCAATTGTTTAAGCTGGATTAATTAGTTGGATGCATAGGATAGAATATAGGTTAGATAAATTTTTCCTTCAGAGAAAATTAAACAGGTTATGCACATTAAAATGCACCCTAATTTGTTGAAAATAGGTTAGATTAGTATAGGAAAAATAAAATGAGAATGTAAAGGTTTCAAAAGAAAATATTTTGCTTTATGATGCATACGTTTTAACCAAAGTTGAAAAATTGACAAGATAATTTGTCTTGTAGCCCATAAATTCCACGAATATATTCCCCAATGACATTATCCCTTTTCCCAATAGACTACCCTCATTTGTTTTCACCCACCCTCGACCTACATACCTTTATCGACGCAGGGGAGGGGGGGGTCCGAAAAGTTGTTTTTCCCCACCCTGACCCCACCTAACGTGGAATTCCCTCATAATTTCAGATCCCTCCTTCGACTATCACAAATAATCTACTACCCCCTCTGAAATCCTCCTAACTCACTCTCGATACCGCCCAATCCCCCGCTACTCCCCCTCTCCCTACACGACACCTGTCCCCACACCTCCTATCCGTTAGCCAATTAACTCCTTCTCCATGAATGTTAGTTGTCCCATAATGGTCTCGTGCCCTAACGGATATCTCTACACATACAAAAAAACCCCATTCCCCCCCCCCGTTACACTATTTTTTGACTGAGAACCCATGAAGATTGAGTAAATCTTGTTGTCATACTACCACCTTCATCACTTACCTTCAATTGAAGAGCTATTTTCCCAGTAATTACAACATTTCTAGCCTATTATATTGTTAGTTTTTCAATTATGAATCCCAAAGGAAAGTCTTTCGACGCCTTTGAAAATCTAATGGTTCCCCCTCCAATTGACCTTGACCACATTCCTCTGGAAGATAAATATTATAAAGTTGCAGAGCGAAAGTGTGAATTTGATTTATTCGAATTACACTGCTGGATGAAGGATAATTTCCTTGACTAGAGTGATGAAATTGGACTCTGTGAATCCAATTTACCCCTCCACATGTTTTCCCAAACATACCTTTTCCCTAAATTCGTCCTTAAATGCCAAGCTATTTATATGCCAAGACAAAGAGCCATTACATCTCGCAATGGTGAAATTATGTTTACAATTACTCCTAAGACCATTAACCAAATGTTGTAGATCCCTCAAAATAACTCCACCACCCCTTTCTTTGTTGAATCCCTAATTGAATTATATCAGAAATTGACCTTTTCCCAGAGAGCCAAAAATTTTTAAATTTTCCTCCCTGAAGATGTGCAATAGCCTAGGAAAATTCCACCATACCCCTCTTCTATTTTCCTAGCGAAGGCTAATCATATTATCTCCATGCTCTCATGTATATTAGGATATTATTCTGATGAATGGGTAGATGAACCTATTTTAGGTTTTCTGTCCATTTTCTCTATAAAAGAATTTGTTTTTATGAACTTCAATTTCAGTCAATTTTTGGCTGACAACATTCATGAACAATTTATTAAGTTTCAAACTGAAGGAATGTTCAAGTATTCTTCAATTTTGGTTTATATGTTCATATTCTATCAAGCACACATGTTCTCTTTCACACTCCATAAGCTAAATAAACAAGTAAGCTCACAATCAGTCATCTTTTGGACTTTATTGGTGAGAAAGAACTCAATGGAGTACAGTTTCAAAGATTTTATTGATCAGTTCATCTAGCTACTTTTTTACTGAGCAACAATATAGAACCTAGTGTTAGTGAAGAAATTTAGAAGGTTTTACATCTCATTGAGCATGCCAAGACAGGTGACTGGTATTTATACCAGAATTATACAAAAATAAGGGTGTATGGATGTGAGCTTCCACCATACATGTTTCCTAAATACCTCCCAATGATAATTTTAACATTGGAGTACATAAGACAGATGATAAATTCAGATGAAATCCACTTTGTAGCAACCAAGAAGAAATTTCAGTTCATAATTAAAACTCATATAGGACCATTTATTTGCAACAACAGAGAAACATGTGAAGAAGCACACATCCTCTTAAAACAGATGAAGTTTTCTCTAAGATTTACCTGGTTATATGACCCATTTGGCATTATTTATGAGTTGAGGACCAAACAGAAGACCATTCCCTATGTGCATACACAAAGGCTAGAGATAGATAAATACATGAACCAAGCTGAGTGGGAAGAGAACACCTTGCAAGAAGTAGAAGAACAATTTTTTTCTATGACCACTTCACAGACCATCATACCTCAGAAACAAGAAGAGAAAATATCAAGTAATGAAGACTCTCCTTCAGTCACGAAGGCCTCAATAGATGATTTTCAAATATATATGAAGAAGACTAAATTAATTCCTACAATGGGTTTTCTTAAAGAGGGAGAAATGCAGTCTACAATAGTCTTGGAAGGACCACACTCTTCAACACAGTCAGGCAATTTGTTTACAGTATTTCCATCATCATCAGCTTCACAAAAGAATCTAGACACACCTCTAACATCTTAATCAATTCATGGAGAAAGTGAGTCAAATATTTTTGATAAGTATAAGGAAATTAAGCAAAAAAATGAACTTCTCAAAAGCAGTACTTATACTCAATTTTGGAAAAAAAATTCTACTGCTCAGCACAAAATTTTGTCATCTTTTGACAAAGAGAAGGGAAGAATGAAAATGGCATTCTTATAGGAATAGGTCCCCTATACAAAGCCAACACCTGATTACAAGAAGACTTCATTTGAATTTTATATAAAGGATGTCCATCCTATTGATCAAATGGATATACATAGACAGACAAGGGAGATGATTTATTCAACCTTGAAAAACTCTACAATGACAGCTTCCAAATTACAGGTATCACTAACTAATATCTAGTCTCATTTGAATATTGAAAAGATCTCTTCTTTGTCCAAGGATAATAAGATAAAATCATTAGAGGAACTAGTACTCAAGATTGGATATGACCCAACGAATGTCAAAGCAAAAAAAATGTTGATTAAGAAGAAGAATGCTGACATAGAATCACTCAGGAAATAGTTGAAACTACCAGCAACAGAGGATTCATAGATTAAAGAGATGGCTGATACAGAGAGACAAAAATAAGAAATGCTCAAATTGATTACATAGAAAAATGCACAGATTAGGGAAATGGAAGTAGAGATGGATAGGTTGATCAAGGAAAAAGAGAAAAATGCATAGTTGTCCGTAGTTCCACTAGATGCAGTGTCTTTAATAGACATAATAATAAAAAACGTTTCTACATCAACACTAACCCCATCACAAAATTCATATGCCTCAGATAAATTGGTGAAATCTATGAAGGACATGCCCATATGACGCCTTCCCGCCCTTCACCGAGCGAGCCGCTCCCACCAGGACCTTCTTCACAACGGGCCCAAAGAGTCAACGACTCTTTTCCTCCCTCGGGATGTCACGAGTCACCCACAACAACTCCTTCGGAAATCGGGATATCGCGACTCGGGGGTTCGCGATTCATGCGAACACAAATCACTGACAACTCCAACCTCCGAACCCCGAACTCCGAATAGTCAACAGTCAACGCTCTCGGTCTCGAGAATTTTCCTATCGGGAAATCGGCGGGTGAAAGGCAGTGATATACCTACCCTTCGAAACCCCGAACACCGATGTGCCGATATGCTTCCATGTGTCTCCCACTAACTTCCGGGTCCCACTCAGCTACGTCACCTCCTTTGCTCGTGCGATCGGGGGATCGCGGGATCGTGATTTCACCGGTCACAATTCTCTTGCATCATAAAACCCCGAACCCCGATTCTTCGATGCCACCTGTCAACATCTCCTGGGGAGACCCACGTCTTGACACCTGTATCCCTCTCATTCTATCGGGATTTCGCGATTCGGGAGTTCGCGCCTCCTGATGCATAAGGTCACAGACCCTGCCAAACCCCGAATCCCGACTCCTCAAGATCTTCCACCATGTGTCCTCTCTCCGATCAATGGCTCCGATCGATTCGGGAAATCGTCGATCGCGATCTCAAAGGGATTGAACCCTTGCTTCCGGGAACGCCGAACGCCAAACCCCGATCCAAAGGGATCCTGCGCCACGTGTCCTTGTCTGGATCAACGGCTCAGATTTCTTCGAGGAATCATGACTCGCGATTTCACGAGGGGTAAACCTCTTACCTTATCAATCCCCGAATGCCGAAACCCCGAAGCCCGATGGATTTTGAATCTTCTCCACTTGTGTTCACGGGTTATCTTCCGCGCATCTTCTCCACGATCTGACGGTCCTCGAGACTTCGTGGAACTTCATGGGTATTTCAACCCGTAGATTCTCTTCTTCTAAGAATCCTCCACTCTACCACCTTCGTCCGGTGCGAACTTCACTGGGGTCGGCTCCCACAGTGAAACAAAAGAACTATCTCTCCCGAGCTTTGTCCTTCTGACTCCTTCTGAGAACTTTCATGCACCTCCTGTGCCGACTTCAAGGACCTTCAAAGTGTTGAAGTCCTTACGGACTTGGGGCATTCGCAGCCACAGTTCTTTCGGCCTTTCTTTACTCAGGCTTTCTACTAAGCCTCGCGTCCAACCTGCACTCACCTGCATGACTTGAACAATCTTTATTCTCCCTGGGCTAACGAGAACAAAGGTTCAGCTGCATAGCCTCCTCAACGCACTCTATGCGGAGGAATTCAACTGCACTCTATGCAGGAATCTCCTGGCTCAAGCAGAGAAACAATTGAAACTCATTCTCTCAGGTTTCTAACCTGATATGCTATCACATAAGCAGCATATAAAAGATAACATATAAGGAAGCAAGTATGCAAAGGCATAATATCAACAACACAAAGAGACTAAACACATCCATGGGATTGAATAAAATCTTTCCTATTAATTGAATGTCTATACATGGAGGTTCTTCACAAGCTCTCTGCTCTGTTTTTCTTCCTTTCTCATGCTACCGCTGAATAATACAAGGTGTGAAATAATTATACAACCATCCAATGGAGGGTGCCTATATTCTGTTTTCCCTCTCGAAAGCTAAAACTGTCTAATCTACAGTTAATTTTTATCTACCAGCATTAAACTATTTAAATGCCTTCCTATCTATAATATATTACAAGTGCGCCCGGCTTTGAATGCCTTCATTTAAATGACGGCGCAACAAATATCCAAAGTGATTCAAAAATTGCATGTGCTGGCGCTGTCCAGCTGTTCCTTTACCTCCGCGCGCTGGCCCGCTTGATCAAAATGTGGATGCTCCTACATCATACTCCTCGGCTCAAAATATTTCATGGGCTCCTATCCATGAGCTCCAGTACAGTCTGCCCATGTTTCAAAATTACCGCTTTTGTCTCCCAGCTGGCATCCTCCACTGGGTGACCTTTCCATTTCACCAGGTATTCAAAATACTGCTTTCTCCTGGTCTTCTTCCCTTCTCTTTTATCCAGTATGCACTCCATCTGAGGTTTCTGTGCAACTGGTAACTGCTTCTGCCACTCTACCATTGGTTCCTCAACATTTCCAGCTCATACATCTTCGACTTTATATGGGTATAGATCCGAAATATTGAAAATCGGAGATATCCCGATGCCCTCTGGCAACTCAAGCTCATATGCATTTTCCCCAAATTTCTTCAGGATTTTGCATGGCCCAATTTTCTTCATCTTGAGCTTGTTATATGTTCCTCTAGGGAACCTTTCTTTCCTTAGGTGTGCCAGAACCATGTCCCCAACTTCAAACTGAAGCTGTCTTTTCCGCTGATCGGCTCTGTGCTTATATTCCTGGTTTGATTTTTGCAATCGTTGCTTCACCTGTGTGTGAAGTTCTTGCATTGCTTCAGCAAATTCTTCAGCCCTGGCGCTGCTAGTCTCAGCCTGTTCTGGCTCCCTGAGGTCCGACACTCCTCTCGGCTGTGTCCCATACAAAATTTGAAATGGGCTCTTACCAGTACTCCGATTCACAGAATCGTTGTATGCAAACTCTGCCTATGGTAGGATTCGATCCCAACTGGTGTGATGTTCCGTCACGAGGCTTCTCAACAGATCCCCCAAACTCCTGTTGACCACTTCCGTCTGCCCATCTGTCTGCGGATGGTAAGTAGAACTGAATGCTAAATCAGTCCCCAACTTCTTCCATAGCATCCTCCAAAAATGGCCTACAAACTTAGTATCCCGATCCGAGACTATGCTTCTCGGTAATCCATGCAATCTTACAATCTCTTTAAAAAATAAATTGGCGATGTGGGTTGCATCGCTCGTCGTATGGAACGAAATGAAATGCGCCATCTTCGAGAATCTATCCACCACAACAAAGATGGAATCAAATCCTCGCTGAGTTCTTGGTAATCCCAACACAAAGTCCATGCTAATGGCTTCCCATGGCCTTTCAGGTATGGGTAACGACTGATATAACCCTGTGTTCTATTTCCTGCCCTTCGCGTGTTGAAAAATCCTGCACCTGTCAACAAATCTCTTCACATTTGCACGCATGCCTGGCCAAAAATAAGATTCGATCAGCTTTGCGAATGTTTTGTCATGCCCGAAATGACCTGCTAGTCCACCGCTGTGCTTTTCTCGTACCAAATTCTCTCTCATAGAGCAATCTGGAATGCACAGTTGATTACCCTTGAATAGCAATCCATCCTGTATCAAGAAATCTATCCACAGGCTTCTATCCCTGAGCACCAGATTCTCGGTTGCTTCATAAGCTTCTCTGAAATCAGCATCACCTGCATACATATCCTTCAGGTTTTCAAAACGCAACGTTTTGACCCTGAATTCCTGCAGCAACAAACATTTTCGACTCAAGGCGTCAGCTACCTTGTTTGCAGTCCCTGAAATGTGCTTTATGACAAAGGTGAAATTCTGCATATATTCCACCCACTTTGCATGCTTCTGATTCAACTTCTCTTCCTGACTCACGAACTGTAGTGCATGATTATCACTGTACAACACAAATTCTTTGGGTATGAGATAATGCCTCCACTTCTTCAATGCCTGGATGATGGCATAGAATTCTTTTTCGTACGTGGAGTACTTCAACTTGCCATCATCCAGCTTCTCGCTGTAATATGCAACAGGTCGGTCATCCTGACTTAAGACCCCTCCAACAGCATACCCACTAGTGTCACACTTCACCTGGAAGGTCTTCCGAAAATCAGGCAGCACTAACACTGGCTGCTCGGTTATCTTTCGCTTCAACAAATTGAAACTCCTCTCCACCTCGGCTGTCCACTGGAAAATTTTATGCTTCTTTTTCACAGTTTCCATCATGGCAGCACTGATTCCACTGAAATTTTGAATGAATTTCCTGTAGAAGCTTGCCAATCTGTGAAAGCTCCTTACCTCGAAAACATTTCTCGGTGATGGCCAATTCCTGATTACTTCAACCTTCTCAGGATCCATCTTCAATTCATTTGCCGAAATAACGAACCCCAGATATATGAGTTCCGTCTGCATAAACGAGCATTTTT
>ML782811.1:405715-418840 GCA_009831015.1 Picea engelmannii
GTACTGTCTCCAAAAGAGTGATTTTGAGAAACTGACAAGTGTAACTTTCTTCATGAAAATGATCTTAAAGAAGAGCTAGATCTTCTATCACCATGTCATTATCATGTCATCATCTTGATAACCAAAAATGAGGATAACAGGGAGTTCACGCCTCCTGATGCATAAGGTCACAGACCCTGCCAAACCCCGAATCCCGGCTCCTCAAGATCTTCCGCCACGTTTCCTCTCTCCAATCAACGGCTCCGATCGATTTGGGAAATCGTCGATCGCAATCTCAAAGGGATTGAACCCTTGCTTCCAGGAACGCCGAACGCCGAACCCCGATCCAAAGGGATCCTGCGCTACGTGTCCTTGTCTGGATCAACGGCTCAGATTTCTTCAGGGAATCGCGACTCGCGATTTCACGAGGGGTAAAACTCTTACCTTATCAATCCCCGAATGCCGAAACCTCGAAGCCCGATGGACTTTGACTCTTCTCCACCTGTGTTCACGGGTTATCTTCCGCGCATCTTCTCCACGATCTGACGGTCCTCGGGACTTCACGGAACTTCACAGGGATTTCAACCCGTAGATTCTCTTCTTCTAAGAATCCTCCACTCTACCACCTTCCTCCGGTGCAAACTTCACTGGGGTCGGCTCCCACAGTGAAACAAAAGAACTATCTCTCCTAAGCTTTGTCCTTCTGATTCGTTCTGAGAAATTTCATGCACCTCCTGTGCCGACTTCAAGGACCTTCAAAGTGTTGAAGTCCTTCCGGACTTGGGGCATTCGCAACCACAGTTCTTCCGACCTTTCTTTACTCAGGCTTGCTACTAAGCCTCGTGTCCAACCTGCACTCACCTGCACGACTTGAACAATCTTTATTCTCCCTGGGCTAACGAGAACAAAGGTTCAGCTGCTTAGCCTCCTCGACGCACTCTATGCGGAGGAATTCAACTGCACTCTATGCAGGAATCTCCTGGCTCAAGCAGAGAAACAATTGAAACTCATTCTCTCAGGTTTCTAACCTGATATGCTATCACATAAGCAGCATATAAAAGATAACATATAAGGAAGCAAGTATGCAAAGGCATAATATCAACAACACAAAGAGACTAAACACATCCATGGGATTGAATAAAATCTTTCCTATTAATTCAATGTCTGTACATGGAGGTTCTTCACAAGCTCTCTGCTCTGTTTTTCTTCCTTTCTCATGCTACCGCTGAATAATACAAGGTGTGAAATAATTATACAACCATCCAATGGAGGGTGCCTATATTCCGTTTTCCCTCTCGAAAGCTAAAACTTTCTAATCTACAGTTAATTTCTATCTACCAACATTAAACTATTTAAATGCCTTCCTATCTATAATATATTACAAGTGCGCCTGACTTTGAATGCCTTCATTTAAATGACGACGCAAAAAATCTCCAAAGTGATTCAAAAATTGCATGTGCTGGCGCTGTCCAGCTGTTCCTTTACCTCCGCGCGCTGGCTTGCTTGATCAAAATGTGGATGCTCCTGCATCACCATACAAGGAGTGGAAATCAAAAAATTATAGGAAGAAGTAAAGTCATTACAGGAACAGAAAGAAAGGATTGAGACTTGTCATCAAGACGAAATACATAAATCTCAGAGGCTCAACCAACAACTACAATAGTTAGGAAAATAAACAACCATGGCTAATACCTTATCCCAAGCTAAGGCAAATATATGGATAGACATCAATAAATCCATGATAGAGATTTGTCCTTCTATATAGATTATCTTTGAGCAGCATGAGTTAATTCAGAAAGCTATAGGAGCCATTGAAAAAATTAAGGAAGAATTGGGAGAAAATCCAACAAAAGCCACATATCTCATCAGGTTTCTAAATTCTAAAAACAAACAGGAGTTAGAAGAGCTAGATATAGAAGACATAATTGAAGCTATCCTGGAAATGAAAAAGGTTCTAACTAAGAAAGGCCTCATGTTGCAATTGGAAGAAAAATGTCAGGTTATGGAAACAGGTGTGAAGATATTCTTCAACAAGTTTGAGATGCTAAAAAATAAACAACTACATGCTTTATTAGTGTTAAATGACAAGTTAATCACTTTGTCTGATTATAACCAGAAATTAAAGACAGTGGCAGAAAATAATTCAAAATTTGCAGGAGTACAAGGAAGCATCACTGGGAAAGCTTTCCTGGAAACACTGCAGTTTGATTTGAACATTCAACATGAGATCAAACACATTTTTATCACCAACCTCACTTTTTCGAAATACACATAGGTGGATGAGATTTACAAGAAATTAATCAAAATATCAATCCCAAGTAAAAAAAGGTGGGACAAATTGTGCGAGTTACTTGAGTAAAGATGGGTTCTACTCTTCAGCAACAAGGGACCAACAACTAAGTAGAAGTCAAAGGGATAGATTATCAATAGCTTCCATCAAAACAATGCTAGAATACAAACATATTTGAAACATTCCTATATTTTTGAAACTAGAGATATAGTTAGTTTAGATTTTCCTAAAATATATCTTGATCAATTATGATAGGATCTTTTGTAAATAAATGTACAAATAATTCTCATTTTGAAGCATGCAGGGTTTATTTTTACATCCAAGAGCTATTTTGTATGATTCAAGTGGATTGATTAGTAATTAAAAAGGGATCTTTCACAGGATTCTCATGTCGAACTGTTGTTGAAGTGCATCTATATATGTTTATGTTTTCCTTTCTATGTTATCATTCTTATGTGTTTCTAATCCTAATTATTCAAAAGAAGGTTAACAAACATAACTTATTTTAATATAGTTTATTTTTGTCTTCAAATAATTTCTATGTTTTAAACTAAAATTAAGTAAAATGAATTCTTAATTGCTCTTTTACTTGATGGAATTCATTTCACTTCTTCCTATTCACTTCATCCAAATTTACAAGATCCAAACAGTTTAACTACCTTGCCCCGTGAAGAAACTTTATAAAAAGATGAAACTGATCCCTATTTTAAGAGAGAGACCCCATAGACCAATGGTAATTTAAGAATTTAATAATCCAAATAATTCAAATCAAACAAACAAATCCTGAACTATCATAACTAGCCTAATATTTTAACCTAAACAAATCTAAATCTTTCAGAGAGATCCCTCTTTGAAGCTGGCAGGGCTAGATCCCAGCTTCCAAAGTGGTTTTATGGTTACCTTTGTCCTTTCTTCTACAACCTCTAGAAATTACAGAGTGGTAACATAGTGGAGACCATACTGGGGAATTAATAAATTTTCAACTTCTATATATTCTTTTCTCTTGTAAGAAAACTTTATTTCTGGATAATCAAGGATTCAAATCTTTAGAAATAAATGTTCATAGGTTGTAAACTTTGTAAATAATTAAGTAGTGTTTTTAAATTTTTAGTTGTGGCTCCAAAAATAATTCACACCATATCTCATCCCGATCCAAAACCTGTAAAAATTGTCGATGACCTTGAAAAATTGATTAGGAAAAGAAGTTTAGCAGAAAGTCAAGGGAGCAATAGTCGCTCACCTAGGGAAACCTCTCTCCCAGAGAAATTTGTCACAATCTAGGATATTCAGTTTGATATACCATTTGAGCATAGTCTATTCATAACTAAATCGGATAGTTTCATGGATAAAACAATGTTAACTAAAGCTATTTTAGAACTCGATACATATGAAATACAATCTCTTGAATCAGATCTTGATCAACAAGTCCTGAACTATCATAACTTGCCTAATATTTTAACCTAAACAAATCTAAATCTTTCAGAGAGATCCCTCTCTTAAGCTGGCAAGGCTAGATCCCAGCTTCCAAAGTGGTTTTTTGGCTACCTCTATCCTTTCTTCTACAACCTCTAGAAATTACAGAGTGGTATCATAGTGGAGACCATCCTGGGGAATGAATAAATTTCCAACTTCTTTATATTCTTTTCCCTTGTAAGAAAACTTTATTTATGGATAATCAAGGATTCAAATCTTTAGAAATAAATGTTTAGAGGTTGTAAAATTTGTAAATAATTAAGTAGTGTGTTTAAATTTTTAGTTGTGGCTCCAAAAATAATTCACACCATATCTCATCCCAATCCAAAACCTGTAAAAATTGTAGATGACCTTGAAAATTTGATTAGGAAAAGAAGTTTAGCAGAAAGTCAAGGGAGCACTAGTCCCTCGCCTAGGGAAACCTCTCTCCCAAAGAAATTTGTCACAATCTAGGATATTCAGTTTGATATACCATTTGAGCATAGTCTATTCAGAACTAAGTCTAATAGTTTCGTGGATGAAACGATATTAAATCAAGATATTCTAGAAAGCAATACATTTGAAATACAATCTCTTGAATCAGATCTTGATCAACAAGTCCTGAACTATCATAACTAGCCTAATATTTTAACCTAAACAAATCTAAATCTTACAGAGAGATCCCTCTTGAAGCTGGAAGGGATAGATCCCATATTGCAAAGTGGTTTTGTTGTTACCTATGTCCTTTCTTCTACAACCTCTAGAAATTACAGAGCGATAATAGAACTCACTACCAGGAAACCCACCAGTAAAAAAAACAACCACTTGTCGTTACAATGAAACTCATTGAAGATTTCACTCTTTAGGAATGAAAACCTAGAGATTCATTCTTCAGCTCAAAAAATTTCCAAAAATTCTCCATCATGCTCTATAATTCACACATCCTTGTTTATTTAGCTCCAATGCTCTTCTCCATTGTTCTCTTATTCTTATTCATGTAAAACTGAATGTGAAAAATTGTATGTTACTACACATTCAAATTTCCTCTCTTTTCCCAAGATAGTTGACTGCTCATTCTTCCCAATGTTGATTGTAGTTGAGCCCCATGATTCCACTAACTATGGGATGCGACTTCTACATCCACCCTCTTACATGAGTTTAATGATTGGTCTCTCATACAATCAAATAGAAAATATAAGGTTGTCCCCCAAATGATAATAAAATTTGGAAAGATGGGTTTGAATTAATACCCATAATTAATTTCCCCCCTTGGACCCCTCTTAGACACTCCTAGGAATTACCTCTTTTCTTTTGGATTAATCAGCCTCCACCTCTATGCATATTTTCAGCATTTGGTCTCACATTGTCTTTATTAAAATTCATAAAATACAATTTTCATATTACATCGCTTGGCCACAGCCACACATTATATCTACATTATGCATTAATTAAACTAGGGATTATAGTGGGGATGTTACAAGGTTTATGGTTTCACACTTTCAACTAATGGCATGGTCACATATTGTCATGTATATTACTAGCGATATGTCACATTTTTTCATATATATAACAAGAGACCTCCATCAAAACTATCTAACTTCTTGAGTAGAAGAGTGTGTTTCAATTTTCATCTTTTACTATGTTTCTCCTGAAACTGTAGGTTGTAAATTAAGGCTATAACACATATAGAGGATGTACTTTGTAAATATGATGGTATTATCTCCAAGGCCAGTGTATTCAAAGACTGATAAAAGAGGATAGATGATGTCGTTTTTTCTAAAAAGAATATAGATGAACTGGATGTGGAGAATGAAGGGAAACCATAAAATGCGAAACCATATCGACACCCTCATTACCAGAAAATATTTAAAGGAAGAAAATAATATTGATATTATCATTACCAAGGAAGAATATGGAATACCCATCAATATTCATGGAACATGAAATCACAAAAGCACTCTTCAATAAGATATTATCAGATACCAATAACTACTACAAATTGGAGAAGTTACAACAACAATACATGGAATCAAAGAAAAGAATATTATGCAATAAACAACCATCAAGTATTTATACCAAAAATAATTTATTTTGGATGGATGGATCATCATTGGTGGAAATAAGAAATCAGTAACATAAGAAAATCATATTACTTGGATTCATCACATGTAAATCCTTTAACTGCAAAGATTTGAGGACAAATCTTTTTGAAGGAGGGTAAAATGATATGACTGTAAGGAGGGCATATATGGGGTTAAATGTACATGATTTGACCCTAAGTGGTGCCACATATGGGTTTAAGTGCACATGCAATGGTTAAATGTATATGTAATAGGGCCAACCTAATGATAAAGGGGGCTTATGTGCAATGTGTGAATAGGTATATGTAGATATCATGTATTCATTATTGTAGGAAGGTGAATTGTGATGTATGAATGCATTTTTCTATTACGGGGTTCTCCTATTATCTACGGAGTTATTTTTCAACTTATATCTCTTATGTTTATTGTAGTTGTGCTCCACTCTAACATTTGTGTACATG
Source organism: Picea engelmannii (assembly GCA_009831015.1). NCBI lineage: Eukaryota > Viridiplantae > Streptophyta > Pinopsida > Pinales > Pinaceae > Picea > Picea engelmannii. Next base: position 411,979 of record ML782811.1, read on the forward strand.
GTGTGTACTTCTAGTTTATTTTCCTTTCTTAAGAATTTGGATCATAACAATATAAATCTCTGAAATTTTTTCTTACTTCAAAGATTGAAGTTCTATAGGAAGAGAAGAAAATAAATACATATGTTCATCAAGAAAGTGATGAATCCTGTAAATAAAATGAAAACATGTGTGTGAAACAAGATAGATTTGAAGCTTCAATCACTGATTCGACTGCTAGAAGCAAGTTCTTTTTCAGTCTCCAAACAATACCTTCTCCAATATTTCTTTCCTCGTTTTAATTCTTTTTTCTTAACTATTTTGTAATGGTTTCCAAATTTAGTCAAGGGTGGGAAGGTGGAAAACTAATATTTTTGGAAAAATTGTTATTTTCCCTGTTTTTACGTTTGAATTAGTCAACACGTTAGGATTATTAATCATTTTATGTGTATTATTATTCTTCTTTTGATGAGGTTTTACCGATGACGTGGATGCAAGATATTGTGTGGAAGCTAGTAATGGGATTTTACTCCTTAATTTAGCATTTTGTTGTCATTCAATCCCTTGTAGTATTTATAACTCTAACATCCTTCTTACTACAATATATAGTTCCATATCAATATTATATGATGTTGGAGGCAAATTTTGTTGTATATGGGTAATAGTGAAGAGCAACATGAAATATTTGAACAATTTTTCATAAATGAGTACACCTTTAATTGGAATAGTAACATAATCAAAATGCTTATGATTATTTCTTTCCTTATAAATACATTTTTCTTATAATCAGACACTATAAACCCATCTATATTTGTTCCATGGGGTTGGAAGTCCAAGTTCAAACGCTTCTACAAATTTACCTCTAAATTCTTGAACAAATTGTATCATAACATTACATTTAATATAGGCTACTATTAGAAAGCTATGTTTAGTATGAACTATGCTTGTCTTCATGATGAATGAAGTTCTTTCCTTGATTCCCATAGCTTCCAAATCATTCTAAGTTTTTTTATTCAATAATTTTATAACTTCATCATAAGTCTAAAATGTATCACCAAGATGCTCCCATGCTTTTGAAGCTTGAGTTTTTACCGATCTTTCAAGTTTCTCTACTTATTGAAGCATATTAAAATTATTTATGAATTTTTGGGTGACCAACTTGATTTCATCAAAAATATGATTTTTTTTCTCCAATCACATACTTCCTTGAAGAAATTCTTTTATCAAACTCTTCATGCAACTTTTCAAACTCGAGAATTCGTTGATTTGCCTCCTCAATGATTTTATCCTTTTTAGCAAGACTAGCATGAGGAATTTCTAGAAATGCATTGCGTTTATTAATTTGTGCTTGCATCTCTATCATTTTTAAATATTTCGACTAAACACTTATTTCAACAACTTTAGTATCCTTCTATATTGTTGTCAAGTGCATCTTCAACTTCTCAATTTTCTCTTCTTCTGAACCTTCTTTGATCATCTCAACATTTGGCACTGTATTTTTGAGAGATAAATTTGTTGATAAAACAACTTCCTTTTATTTATTGATTCTATAAATAATTTGTTCTAATTGGATTTTTTTATCTGAGAGTATCTTCACTTGATTTTTCAAATGATATTTCTCTTTTTCCAATTCAACAATTTCGTTTGTTTGGACTTGTTCTGACACTAGTAAATTCAACTTTCCTATGAGAAGTTAGATTTATTTATCATTTTATTCTAATAGAGATGAAATCCAATATTTATCTCTTGAACCTTGTCCCAAATCAATTATCTTTTTCTCTATATCACTAATTGATATTTGGTGATCATTGTTTGTATGTTTTTCAATGTTCAATTGATTTTCCAACACATTATTTTTCATTCTTAGAATTTTTAATTTGACTATTGCTTGATTTTCCAGCACATTATTTTGCATTCTTAGAATTTTTAAGTTGACTATTTCTTGTATCAGATCCTTGGACACCATATTTCCTGTCTCTTTGTGCCATTATATATTATCTTTTGGTGGCATCTAATTTAAAAAAAAAAAAAATCATGTTAATAGTTTCATATTCATGTGGTTTGATATCCTTTTCAGGATTATCAACTTTAGGCTATAGAATTTCCATATGTTAAGTCCCCTTTTTATAATCAAATGATAGAAGTACCCTTGGTGGACCAGGTCCTTCATGATTTACTTGAGAGAATAAGCTTCATTGAGTCTATTTGGCCATACTTAATTTGAGGTCATTGTTGATCTTAAACACTATTTCACAGTCTTTGAATGAACCTCACGAGGATAAAATCTCCTTATGTTTATAAAGAGGTGGTACTCCTCTCTATTTTTATGAAAGATGTAGATGATGTTTTTGGACTGGAGTGTCAAATAGGAGAATTCTATAAAACTAACCTCAAATACTTTATTTCTTTAGTTTTTATATAAAATGGTTTTTGATAAACAAATTTCTCATTGAGTGCAACCTTGGAAATGGGCCAAGCAACTTCTTAACTGTAAAACATAAAGAAATGTTTCAAAATAAAAAATACATATATTCTCAACTTCATTATAACATACCTATGAAACACATGGAAGTGGAATATGAAGGCATATTTTCTCACAAGAAAAAGAGTGAAATGGGGTCGATCACTTCAGAGAAAATTAAATGATTTTTCATTTAAAACTGAAAATAATATGATGAGCACACTCCAAAAATATCATACTCATAAATCTCAAAGATTGAGAAATCATTAAATTTATGCCTCAAAATAGTTCTCCATGAATTTTAATACATAAAAGATATGTCACATTACAATTTTTTTCAGTTAACCGATTGACTAATGCTCATAAATAAATCCTTCCAAATGAAAGATATGAACCTTCGTGATGTTGGATTACTAAGAGGGGGGGTGAATCAGTAATAACGTAATTATAATCTTTTTTCTTCAAATGTTATATCAATGTAGAATTATTATCCAATAATGAGCAGTAATAAATAAACAATCACACACATACGCAGTACACCAGTGTTTTACGTGGAAACCCAAATTAGGAGAAAACCATGGAATGCTTTTTCTTATATGTCTTGAAGAATTACATTCATTGGAAGCACCAACTTCCTTTGTTTTCCAGATGCAACTAGAAGGAGGCTCCAACCCCCTAGTTTCTCAGGCTACAACCTGAGGGAAGCTCCAACTCCCCAAATATCTGGCTACAACCAGAAGGAGGCTACAACCCCCAATGTTCTCTGGCTACAACCAAAAGGTGGCTACAACCACCTGTCCTTGCCCCGTCCTGCCACCCTGAAGTAGAAGTAGAATGATGGAACCACTGTCACACTATCACTGTGAGATATACCACTGTAAACCTGTACTAATAAATCTGAACCATGCATCAACCTGTACATCAACCTGTACCATGAACAAGTGCATCGACCATCCACCAACCTGTAATCAACATGTACCATAAACAAGTGCATCCAACCATGTACCAACCTGTAATCAACCTGTACCATAAACAAGTGCATCCAACCATGTACCAAGTATGTACCAATCATTTTTCAAATACTCATAAACTATGACTTACCAACATCATCAACTATACACCTCATGTATGTGCGCCAACTCATCAACTACTTGTCTCAACCATGTACTCAACATGTACCTCAACCAAAAGACCTCATCAATTTCATCATCCAAATATTATTTGTAGCTCTGCAATAGAACTAGTGTATATGATCACATTTCTTCAAACCTTCCTTAACTTTAAAAATAAGAGACTAACATTTTCATCAAACTTTTCTTTAGTCTCACATCCCTAGTTTTGGATTAGTCAACGACCCTAACTTGAAGTAATCATAACTTTGAACTTGTAATGTATAAAGATCTGAAACTTATAGACAATGTTCTTTAGTGTGCTTTATGCAATTCCTCCAAGTGGAACTAATTGGAACCTCTCAGAAAAGGGTTTATAGCAAATATGGCATACCTTGCTGAATTCTGACTTATTCTAGAGAGCGACCTTGTAGAGTGTGCCCCGCACAAAATATTTGATGAAATGATCTGAAACTTTTAAAAACCATACTACATACTATACCCTAACCAAAAAAAATTGTCTCACTGAATTTGGATCTGTTATGAATAAGTTATGACATGTTTACTCGAAACACCTGGTTTTGACTAGTTTAAGGACTGGCCACAAACCCTATTTTCCACAGAGTGTAACTCCCAAAATACAACAAGCCACAAGATAAAGTTTCAAACAAAGATACTTGGATATGTTTTATCACTTGCATAGAAATTTCAGGATCTGAATCATTATATAACAAATGTTATAGAGAAAATGGTGAGATGACCAGAAAATAACATACCTTAGAAAGCACCATCAAAATAATTTATCCTACTTGCATTTCGGCCTTATTTTCTTCACTTTCCTCAGAATTTCATCTTAGATATCATTTGTATCCCTCATACACCTATAGATATTCAATATGCTCAAGTGTGATTCAAATGAGATAGCCTTGCCTCTTATTTATATTCTCCAAGTAGTTTCCTTAAAAACATCTTCTAGGTCACTTGGCCCCACTTTCCTTATTTTAGGGTTGGGTCCACTTCTAATTTATCCATTAAAATTATTATTGAAATAATTTATTTTGTATTCACTTTGAATTATAATACACTCATAAATTCACTTTATTATTTACCTTTTAAAATCTCTTAAACCACTTAGATTACTTTGACCTTTTGGGGCTTCTAGATGACATATGAGGGTCCTCCAACTTCGTAAGGCCATAACTCTCAAACTGTGAGGAGTTATTTGACGTTATACATACCACCAGAAATGGCATGAAATGTACCATCTATATAGGATATTATTATCTGAAAATATATCATAATTCATACCGTTACCCATTAAACAAACTTTGGTCCATTACCCAAACCTGGGGTCTCCAACTTCTCATGGCCATAACTCTCTAACCGTGAGGAATTATGTGACGTTCCACATACCATCAGAAATGACATGACAAGAACTATCCATCTAAGATATTTTCTCTAACAAATTCACTTTCCTTCATCTCATTATTCCACAATTAAGCATGGGTTCTCTTACTCCACAAAGCGTCTTCCCGTAAGGGCTTTCACCATAAGGGGACCACTTTGGAGTTCATCCATATTTACTTCTTACCAACCATGAAAAAACAATAATGAGTCATATTTACATCAAACACTATTGGGTCCATTACCCAAACCTTTGTGCTACGAGTCTTTCTTCAAGGGTTGACATCAATGAAAACCAACCTTAATCAACAATCTCCCCCTTTGACATTGATGGAAACACTCTGATGCAACACTTAAATCATATCACTCATGCTCCCCATGAAACCATGCCTCTGTCCTTTGCATCTGATAAATTTGATCCTCTTGGAACCATGCCTCTGTCCTCTACATCTGATAAATCTCTCCCCCTTTGTCATCAATGGCAAAGGTATCTTTCCATCCGGGGATGCTCCCCCTGAAAGACTGCCCTCTTATGGTGCTTCCTCGTGTACATCTAAGACATATAAGATAAGCATTCAAAAAGCATTCATTTTTGGAGTAGAAATAACTCGAAGTCTTTAGCGAAGATATTCAAAGGCTTCCCGTGGAAGTGGTTTTGTAAAGATGCCTGCCACTTGTTCTTTTGTTCCCACATACTCAACTCTGATGTTCTTTTCTGCAACCTGTTCCCGTAGAAAGTGATACTTGATTGGAATGTGCTTAGTCTTGTAGTGCATCACCGGGTTTTTTGAGATACTGATGGCACTTGTATTATCACAATATATTGGAATGGGCTCATCATACTCAACCTGTATATCTGTCAAAGTTTGTTTCATCCAAAGTGTTAGAAAAATAGGACCGCGGAGCAATAAAATAAAACAAATACAGAAACAAAACACAGAAGACACACAATACAAGAGAGACATAGATTTACGTGGTTCACCCAGTGTGGGCTACGTCCACCAAAGAAATCGGCAAGTCCTTCCTTTATTATTATCCAGCAAATGAAGGGATACAACCTACAACAAAACCTGCTATAACTTCCTCTTATTTCTCTCATGGTCTCCTCTCTCAGAATACAATATTCACCACCATCCATAACTGCGATACATTTCCCTCATAAAAGAGGGTTGCCTTCTAGGGAAAAAAACCCTAACATAATCTCTACTGTTAGATCTGCAACCTTATAATGAACGGTCCAGATTTACAATGAAATTACAATATACTTTTACAAGGCATTTTTTGCTTCAGGGGCTTCGCCCTGGAACCCTTGCTGGGGGCCCGCTTGCCCCCAGACCCCCCAGTCGGGGGGATAGGCCCCCCGGACTCCACAGAGGGGGTACCCCCCCTCTGCACTCCCCTGCGTGGAAGAGTGTACATACTTCTGGGGTGTAAATACTTCATGGGGTATAAACACGGATGAAAGTAAAAGAACTATAAATCAGGAAGATAATCAGGCTCCACAACCAACAATCTCCCACTTGGAGACTGATCTCAAAAACTCCACCACTGCTGCATATGCTGGACTCTGAACCTTCTTGGACCTGGAAAATTTCTCATTTTCATATTCATTCTTGAAGACCAACTGAAACTGAGCAAGAACTCAGTTTCTCCCTGGTTACTCCCTTTGTTAACATGTCTGCAGGATTTTGGCCAGTGTGTATATTTTCTAGCTTCAATTGTCCATATTCCAAGGCGGATCGTATGAAGTGGTACCTCAACTGTATATTCTTAGTCTTCGAATGGAAGGATGAGTTCTTTGCAAGGTGAATGACACTCTGACTGTCACAGTACAACTTGTTGTTCTCCTGCTTCTTTCCCAATTCCTCCATAAACCTTTGTAACCAAATAATCTCTTTACTAGCCTCTGTAG